>MQRK01213089.1:0-19563 GCA_001938485.1 Girardia tigrina | reverse complement strand
GTTAACTATTTGTAACTATTATAACTATAATTATAACTATATTTACAAATATATTTATAACTATATTTATAACTATTACGTTATACTGCCCGGAAACTTTTTGGACGACCTAATATTACAGGGTGTGTCATAAGTTCCTACGAGTAGAACAACTTAAGGCAATAGGGTAAAAACTTTTATTGAACACCAAATGATCGCACGAATCAAATGTCATATGGCTCTACCTGTAAACCGTCATGTGCAACACAGAGGTGGAGACGCCGGAAGGTACGCGTATTGATTCGTTCCAGTAGATTTCGAGGGAAGTTAAGAAATGCAGCTGTAATAGCTGCTTTCAGCTCATCGCGATTGACAGCTTTGTGAGCCAATATGTTTGGTTAGAGAATGCCCCACAGGGCATTATCGCAGGAGGTCAAATCAGGACTCCGTGGAGGCCAAGGCGTTGGTCCGTATTTGCCAACCCATCTGTCCTGAAAAGTCTGCTGAAGGAAGTCTCTTGTTGCGTGAGCCGTGTGAGCAGGCGCGCCATCCTGTAAAGTTGTAAAGCAGGAACGAATTTTGACTTTAGCATGTCGATGTAAGACGCAGATGTAACAGATCCATGTATGAAGAACGGTCCAATCAAATGTGAAGCTGAAATGGCAACCCAAACCATTACAGATGGTGGGTGCTGCTGCACTTGTTCCCAAAAATAAGGGTTTTTCTTGGACCAAAACGACATCATAATTTGACCTTGACCTTCAGCGTACACGACACATTCATCTGTGAAGAAAGGCTTGCTGCGTCTTTTGTTGTTGTCATATTTCGCCAAGATCTGCTGGTAACACTGCACACGAGTGAAATGGTCTTCCTCACTGAGGTACTGCACCTTCGTTGGCCTCCAGCACTTGTAACCAAGATCTTCTTTTATTATGCGGTGAAGTGTCTTTGTAGGGATATCCAGTTCTTCAGATCGCTGCCGTATAGACAAACATGGTTTCGTTTGTAGGGACTGATCCACATTGCCTTGTTCATCACCTCGTTACCTGGGACGCCCACCTCGAGGTAAATCCAGAATGGAAACTGTCTGAAATAACTTTTCTTTCCATGTCTGAATAACTCTGGTATCTAGAGGCTCGCCTTCAAATTTTTTCCTTAATTTTCTCTTCATATTCTGCACTCCAGTCATAGTACTGCCATAATTGTGGTACCAGAATGCAGCCATTAAACGATATAGGACCACATTTGTCCCAAGTAAAACTGGTCCCATTAACCTAATGGTCCCTTAAAGCGAAGTGCTTTTATTTTTAACAATTTGTTTCTTAAAACTTTGAAAATGCTAAATGTAATCACATATTAATCCATATTACTCGAAGCCACATGAAAAATAAAAAAAACATGTTTAATTAGAAAACTAGAAAAAAAATTAATAAAATTTATTTTAAACAATATCAAAATGGGCCCAGCACCAACGAAACTCTGCTACTCAGTTGTTTGGAAGAAGTCAGTCAACTTTAATTGTTTTCTTTTATTACTAACTGCTTGAGACTGATGAACCAGCTCCAGAGCAACGTTGGTTCCAGCGTTACTTTTGTTCTGAGCAAAGAAAAGTTTCAACTTCTCAACGGAAAAGTGCGGTGTTTCTTCTTCTGAACCACTACTTTCGTTAATATCGAAGACTTCATGTTCAGTAAGTCGATTTTAAATAATTCCTTGAACTATTTCTTCTTCTATGACAGCTGTTCGACACTGAATATTCACTTCGACATCACAATAGCTTACAAATTCCTGGTTAGCCATTCCAACGTCAATACCGTTGAACTCATTGAGGAGTTCAGTAAGGAGAGGTCCATCATCAGATGATTCTTTGCAAAAAGTGAATCTAGCTTTGATTGAATTCAACAAAAATTCAATTTTTTAATAAAACTGTAATCAAAGTTTTCAAATTCCCTAAAGATAAAAATTGAGTCAAATATTGATTCCGAAATTGTTCGTTTTAATTCATTTTGGAATTTGAATAAAGTATTTTTCTTAAAATTTCTTTCGGATAAAATTATATCGAAAAAATCAGAATTTCAATTTCAACCATTTTTGATGTTTGAAGATCATAAAAATTACGAAGAATTAGTTGTCTGAATTCCAAAGATTTTTTTAAACATTTGAACACAGATTACATGTCACCAAACTCCTTTTCCTCTCCAGGGTGATTTATTAATTAAAATTTATCGCAAAACAATTACTTTATTTAAGAATTTACATTACGAAATGAAAAATTTTAAGATATATATATTTAATTTTTTCAAGATTTTAAGAATAATGACGGTTTAACTTTGCCCAATTTTAAAATATTTAATGAGAGGTTGTTTTGTTTTATCAATAATGATTCACAGAAATGACACCCATAATATGAATCAAAGTTCTTCTGAAAAACAGAAAACTCATCCTTTCAAATAGAATAGATTATATCTTTACAATGTAACCAATGATCAAGAACCTTACTCAGCCTATTCAATAATGAATGCTCACTAATTCTTGTTTTGAGATGACGATTTGTTTCCCCAATGTGAACCTTACTCATTTTAAGCTATTAAGCCTCGTGGCTTTGTTGGAGTTCCTGAAATACTGATAGTGCCTTCATGTCACTTCCCTCAATTGGGAATCGACACAGTATTGCTCAACCAACACCGTCAATCCGATTGATACATCAGCTATCATAGCAATGCTAACTCACCATCAACGGCCGGTTCATTTTGCTTCACGGTAGTAATAAAGATTAGACCTAAGGTCTTCCCACTTAGAATAATAGCTTAGCCTCATAAGAGAGTTGCAGGCTTACTGGTAATATCATTTTATTGCCGGCATTTAATTGCAATAATTTGACTAGCTTTTAAACACTCTCGGTAAGAGACAGACTGAAACCTATTCTAGTTTCCTACTATTCTATTCTATTTCCTACCCGTACGAACTGGTACGGGTTACCAATGTAACAAGTCTCTAATTTACAAATCTTTACATCCGTGACATAAATTTATAAACCAGACTAGTTTGTGATTCACAAATCATTTTAGACTAATTTAAGAGGAATAACAATTATTTACAAATTAATACTAAATAAATATTTAATTTATATTTAACATGTTTGCAACATTATGTAAAATGAATTATGAGCTACTCTTTCTTCTTAGAATTTTAATGGAATGTATTTCTTTTCATGAATAAGAATGAAGGATTTATTTGTTCTCTTTTAACAACTTAGTCAATTGAATGAAAAATTGCCAAAGAAATTGTACTCAAAAATATTTTGCAATAACACCGATATTACAAATGGAATTTCGAGTAAAGTATGAAATAAAAATTTAACTTTCCGAAACATATTTGAAAACACAATGATTTTTAACTAGAATTAATGGAGGAAGTTTGTAAAAATAATTCTCAAACTGTGAGAAATCATTTGTTAAAAAGTTTTGTGAAATTCATAATTTGTAAATTTCTATTATTTCTATATGTAAATTCTACTACTTCCTATTAATTATTATTTGCGTCCCTAGACTTAGAATAATATTATTGGGAATGTTTTTCTTAAGAATTAACAGATCCTACTAATCAGTGAATTCGACTTTATTTGTCACAATAGTTCATTATTGTTTATTGTTATAACAGGTATTATCACGACAAGAATTTTCCGGGGGACAAGTTTCGGGGGACGAATGTTCCTAATTCACGCCACTTTAGGGGTAACCATAAGACAGATTATTACAAATAGTAGGAAAGGATTACTAAATCAGAAGGATTCGGTTATTATAGAAAATAGTTATTTCATTTAATTGGAGTTTTCGATATTTCTGTAGAAATTGAAAGATTTTCCTAAAGAATGAAATGAATTTAAATGAAATTCCTAAGTAATAATAGTATCTTTTGTTTTTATTTTGTGTCAAAGAAAAAAATATTCAGTATTCACAATTTTGTAGATTTATTTCTTACAGATCGGAACATATTTAGTGTATTAACGAAATGTATAATAAAAAGTGTCATTGAATACAATATAGGAGTCTGCGCATTTTCGAAAAAGCACATTAGTATTCACAAGAAAATGAATTGAGTACCTTTGGTGGATGAAAATGGACAATTAAATGTCTTAAACATCTATATGGCGTCTATAAAACGAAGACAAACTCCGCTAACATTAATTTTGCGTAGTTATGCAGAAAGCAGCCAGTCCACAAACAGGTATTTTTACATTTCTTATGTACAAAGAATTGAGAATTGTCTAATAATGTTCTGCTAAAAACAGCCAGTCCACTTGTTATAAAAAAGCTTGTAAAATGCTAGACACATTTAAATAGTTAGGTTAGAGATAAAGTGGCTCTATCTCATTTTGTATATTTTGTGGATCGGCTGCTTTCTGCATAGCTACGCTCGATTGTGTCTCACAAAAAATAATACATATGTATGCTGAAGACCCTAGCATATTTTTATTGATCGAAGACTTAATTTATAAAGTTGGTAGCCTTAAATTTCTTTATTTATAAATATCGATATTGTGTGATGTAGTAAGTAATTTTTTAGTGCTTCAAAAAAGTAAAATTTAGTTATCTCGTTTTAATTGAAAAACAATCAAAAATAGATATATAAAAAATAATTAACTCGAAATAAAAATGTTTTTCAATTTATTTTTCAAATGACAAATAAATCAAATGGAGTTTTCCTAAAATTGTTCTTTGGTACATTCTTCAATTTTGCTTTGAATTTTCTCTGTAATTTTTCTTGAACCATTTGTGTAACACGACAAACTCGTTTCTTCAATTTTCTTTAAAAGTTCACTAACTTTTTTATTTTTTTCTTCACATATTTTTGAATTTTCAATCGTTTTTTCTGTACAGTTTTGTAATATTTCATTCCAAGTTTCTTCAATTTCTTTTCCAAAAATGTCAGTTGATTGTTTACAATCTTCCTCCAACTTCTTCAGTGGTTTGGTCATTTCTAAATAAACTTCGTTTATACATTCGTTATAATCCTCATTACTTCGTTTATTGAGAGAATCTACAACAACATTTAAGCAAAGCAAATAAATCATCATTATAAAATACCTAACTGTCTGACTCGCCAACATTCGATACTCAAAATAAACATGATGAACGAAAAATATAAAATAAACTTCATTATTGTTTTATATCCGAATAATAGGGAGTATAATTTTATATATACCTGCATTATGATAAATATTTACACAAATTATTGATTAATAAATTAATTAAATATTTATAAGTTTTTTTTGAGATGTTAAAATAAATCAAGAATAAACAATTAAATTGGTTAATAGTTACATTTACTTGTCACTTGTAATATATGTTCTAAGAGTATTAGTATGGTAAATATTTGCAAATGTTCCAAAACCGATGTTTCTTTCAGAGTAAATTTACTTATGTTAATATGAAGCACTGAGGATTGGAAAAAGTAAAAAAATAATCAACCAAAAATAATCATAAATCTCAAAAATTTTAGGAAATAAGAAATTACAAAGGTTTAGAAAATTTTTACATAACATAATTAAGTTAATCTAAGTTGAACAGCTTCAATGGTATGCAAGAAAAGATGTTAAGTATTAGCAAATGCTACCAAGCAAATAATAGTGCTAGTAAATGCTAAGATTCTTATGCAAGAAAAGAATCTAGTCCTAGTATTAACTATCTATCAATGTTAAGCTTTGCTATGGCTCTTGACGTATCAAATGTGCTTTTAAATTATTTAATTTTTAACAACCTTTTTCCTTTGGTAATCCTTAAATGACAATATTAACAACATAAATATGATTTTTCAAACATTTATTACCATCAAGGGCGAACCCAGGGGACAAGTCTGGTGGGGGTAATTTTTTTATAAATAAAATTAATAAAATTATAGGAGTCCGATTAAAGTATTTTATTATCAAAGTACATGTAAAAAACCACATTCCTGTTCGGAATACTTATCGTTTTCCTTGGATAATAGGCGAACTCTCCGAGCTAGAGTCGTTCATTGGAGTGCATTACTATCATCTTCTCTCTATCCTATTTCTGGCGCATCTCCCGGAACCGTTGTAGGTGCAATTGTCACTGCATTTGACGTTTTTACTCCATGTCAGAGAACAATACTTGAAATTGGAGACAATACACATGAGTTTCAGATTTTTGTTGTCGTCTCTGAAAACTTTAATGTTTTCAGTATTGTTTCTTTTTCACTCGGAGAGGAACCCAAACAACCTACCACAATGGTGCCCTGTCGAACTTTTTATACTTTGTGGTGCTTTTTGGCCTCCTCTTTCAGCTTTTTATATTTCGCATAATTGTCTTTTCTTGCTTTCTTAAGAATTTTAAGTGTATTGTACTGTGTTTTGAAATCAATCTGCCAGTGTTCTTTTGTACCTTTATTGAATACTTGTAAGTCAACTCTGCTTTTCGAGTCAGACCATACGCACTCAAGGTCTTTAATTATTTATAAGATTGATTTTTCCGAGAATATTGTTTCCTATACAATCTGCATCACCACATTATGTCGGGCAATAATCATCGGATTATTTATTTAACAGAAACACAAGGCAGGTATCGGTGTCTCTGTACCTTTGCCGCACGCTCAGCAGAGTGTTTCGTTGCGCGGTTTTCTCGGTTTGTAATTAGTTTGGAAACTATTTGTTCAGGTGCAGTGAATCAATTGCCAATCTTCGTTTGTAATGTTTTCACTATACATGGCATCAACAGTACCTATGTTGTCTTTAATTGCAACGGCAGAGATTCCAGCAATCGTCTTTTTGTTACACTTTGTGAATTTTAGTTTTGCATACAAACGATGGGACTGGGAGGAGATTGAGTGTATGGAAGTTTTAGAAATCAACACAGATTTCATATTGGTGTTGATCTTTAAATAGATTCCAAGTTCTTTTGTGGTGAATCTTGCTCGTAACCTAATAGAATTCAGGTATTTAATTGAGTTATGAATCTTTTTCCACCACGATTTGTGTCCGTTTTCTCTGTCGCCTTGATTTAACCAGTTTAGGCAATCAGAGAATGTCCAGTCTCTATCTGTTTTCTTGTACTTATCAAAAGTTTTTGCTAAATTAATTAGCGTTAATTCCTAAGATGTCGAGTCAAAACAAGAGAGATTTCAAAATGCTTGCACTATTTATTGCATTGCATATTCGTCTCTCACTGACACAAGTCCAAGTCCTCCTAGATATTTGTTTCACATATTTGTTTCAATATTCATCAGAGTTCGACATTCAGGTTGCTCTTAAAAACTGATTTTTCTTTACGTGTTGCTTGTAGTTTGTTAGTTCCCGAGGAGTAAAACATTGATTTTATTAAAGGATTTGCAAAACGTCATGACATCTACACTCACACACATTGAAACAATTTACACAAATATTAAGATATCTTAATAAAAAACTGAATTAATATTTTTAGACTGTTGTAAAAATTTAAACTGCATTAATTTTCAAAACAAAATAGTTTGACTTGGTGGATGATCGCAAATTCTAAAGAATAATTATGATTATCAAAAAAATTAAGAAAATGCCTATTTTAAAGAAATATAAATACTTACCTTCAGGTAATATCTTATTTGTAATTTTTCAACACAAATGCCCACCAACTGGTACACAAAACAATTAGTGTTCTTGTATCACAATGTAATATCCGTACAATAAACTTTAAAAATTGAGTTAAGTCCTTTACATGATATTTACGTCGCTTTGAGTTTTAGTTTTAGAGTGAAATAACCCTAAAAAACTAAGACAGGAAAATAAAATAAGTTTGCTCTATCATTAACGTTCTGCCCAGTAGCTAATCAAAATTCTTACTTAATTTATTTATGATACACTTTGTGATATTAAACTGTCTGTAGTTCGGTAACAATTGAATATAGACATATGTTGTAAAGAAGAAAAAGTTCTTAGATTTAAGTCTATTTTCGAAAAATGCATAAATTCTTAAGTTTAGCGAAACATCCTAACCCTGTCGCTAACACTAACCTAAGCCCTAACCCTAACCCAGTTTTTATGGTGCAATAATTAAGGGAGCAATTTTTATAGGGTTGATTTTTTGTGGAGCAATTGTACGGTGAGCAACTTTTTAGAGCAGTTGTCTGGATACATTTTAAATGATTTATTGATGACGTTTGGTTACGTAAACATTACGACATTATATAAGTACGTATTTTTTAAAAAAATCAGTTCTGAAGATGACGATTAATCCGTCAAAATTAATAAACAATTTCAAGTATTTTAATTGGCTTTTAATGTTAATAAATACATATATATATATATATATATGTGTGTGTGTGTTCCAAAAGTAATGTGAGGATGTTTGTTTTAATCTATCTCCAGAAAGGTATTTTATTTCGCCGAAATTCATATTTACTTTTTAACACTGACTATTCTCATTTATTTACAGATGAATGAAATCTCGACACGACGAGAATTAAAATTGTACTCCTCTATGCACAATTCCAGAATTATGAAGAGATACGAAGACAGATGCATTTTCATTTTGCTACCTCACGTCCTAGGTTTATGACGATCAAGATAGTGTTTGAGCGATTTCAGCAGACTGCAAGCTTTGAAGATCTCCCCAGGTCAGGGCACCCACCTACATCTACAACGCCTAAACGGCTCGAACAAGTTCAAAAGTTTGTCGCCACAGATCCTTTAACGTGTGTCTCATTGGCAACCGCTCTTGACCTGCCACGAACCAGTTACCACCGCCTGCTTGCGAAACTTGATCTTAAACCCCACCGTATGCAACACGTGTCAATGCTCAGCGATTGCGACTTCGATAGGCCAGATGAGTTTTCCAAAACGATTGTGGAGAGATTCGACGCCGACACTTATATAATGGACCACATAATGGGGACAGACGAATCGTTCTTTCACCTATCTGGAGCAGTGTCAAGACACAACAATGTTCGGTTGGGTCCAAAGAATCCACACGCTTAAGAGCAGATTCTAAACTCTCGCCATGGAATTATGGTGTGGGGAGGAGTAACTTCTGCGGCTGTCTTGGGACCCTACTTCTTTGATGGTCCAGTCAATACTGATGTCTATCTACACTTGCTGCAAACAACTGGGTGATCTTATGCGGGATACAAGAGGCTTACCTTACAGCATGACGTTGCTTCTGCCCATTACGCAGCTTCAGTACGCACCTGGCTCGACCAAAGGTTTCCTCAGCGGTGGATCGGTAGAGGTGGTCCAATGGAGTGGCCCCCTCGTTCGCTTAACTTAACTGTGATTACTTCCTCTGGGGCCACGTGAAGGAGCATGTGTACCACACAATGACTGATACCATTCATGAGCTCAGCGACAACATCGAGTGGTGTAAAATAACATTTAATTGCTTACAACTTTTGCAAAAAATTTTTTTCTATGAACTTTAGTTTTCGAAATATTTAGCCGTCCCCATACTTTTGGATCACCCTTTATAAAATAAGATATTTCTAAACAGCATTTATTAAGTACTTTCTAAAAATTAAATAAATTTTAACAGTTTCATTTCAAATTACTACATTTTTGGCCATAACGTTTTTTCTACTCTGTATATTTCTACCAAAAATTTTGTTAATGTCCTTGTCATATTCTTAAGCTGCATGCCAAATTTTATTGTTCTATGATAAAAGATTTTTGAGATAATTGACTAACAGACAGAATGTTGTGAGCTTTTACTTAAGAAAGAGTAAACGTTTGGTCTGAAATATTAGTGTATTTTCTTATAATGTCTCTAAACAAAATAAGTTCCGTAGAATATGAACTTATAGTTCATTAGATTATTGAACTCTTGAGAAAGTTAATAATTAAACAACGAAACGTTTGGAACCGATAAAATTTGAGTATTCTTTACCAAAGCCCTCACTCCCGCTACAATGGTTTATGTTTAAATTTGAGATTCCAGGGTAGGGTAGTGTAATTTGATTGTAAAAAAAACAGAATAAAAAATGTTTATAAATCATCAAAATCTCCGTCAGACAAATGATCAAAAGGGTTTTGCTGACCTTGAAACTCTTGTTTCATTGCATATAATATAGGTAGATTTAGAAACTAGGACGGATCCAGAAGGGGGTAATTACCCCCTTTACTCTCCCCTGGATCCGCCCTTGATTACCATCACAATCAGAATTGTTAAAACAAAAATTATTCAAAATGCTTTCGCTATTCGATATTTTTCTTGATTAATATATTTTTGAAGTCATACTAATTTTTCAGTAAATGAAAAAGTTTTATTAATAATTATTAATTATAAAGATTCTAATTGGTTAAAATTAAATCTAAACATTTTATAAAAGTACCAATTAAATTTATATATTAAATTATAAATTACATTAAAAATTAAATATTACATTCGAAATTTATTTTAAATCTTTTTACTTTAAAATTAAATTACATTATTTTTAATTAGTAGGAATTAAAGAAAATACCAATCATCTGTCTGGGTAGGAGAGACACAATCCTAATCAACATATAACATGCATCAACAAACAATTCAAAACATTAATCTGCTGAGTTGCCGATAATTGCTAAGTATGCTATATCGGCCAAGACCGAGTAGTCGAGCCTATACTCAGTACAGCTTTAGAAAAATGCTTGAAGGTTCATTGTAAGTTTGCAAACTGAAAATAAATATTTTTGCATGTTTAGAAGTAGTTTGCATGAGCAGTTAGATGTAGCTGTATATAAATGGTTTTCCAGAGCGCGTTGTCATAATCTTCCTCTTAGGGAACCTCTAATTCAGAAACAGCATTACAAGTAGCCAAAAAACTGCAAAAAAAAGACTTCAAAGCGTCAAACGGATGGCTCCAAAAATTCAAAGCACTGTTGAATATGATCTCTTTTGATTTATTTGATCACTAGTGGATAAATCTGTTTGTTCGGGATGTTTCATCTCAGAGGAAGGTTTTTCAGCTTTGATTATTAATAATTCTTTTTCTGAATTTTTCTGATCCATGTGTGATTGATTCATCCACAGGTGCAACAAATGATCAAGATTTAGTAAACAAAACGACACAAGTTTTCTGTCATAACTGAGTTTTAAAGTGAAATATGCAAAAGAATCGTGAGAAACCATTGGATTTAGAGAAGATGTCGATATTGATTTTACACTCGCGTCTGTTGAACTATTATGAACATCTATGAACCAGATGGTGGAAGTATTTAGTTTGTGTCCAAAAGAATCAAATTAAGAATAGTCCATAATATCACACAAACTAATTGATAATGCATACATTTATCGACTGTATCGTACTCTAAAGTTTCTTCCATATGATTCATAAATAACGATGATGGAAAAACTTTAATTTAGGTAATAGAAGTAAGATTATAATCTTTTTCAATTGAGATTTTAATGCATCTTTATACAAATCAGTCGTAGTATAATTAATCAACTGAAACTTTTCCAAATTAAACAATTTCTCCAACCACTAAATTTGAGTCTTTCTTTGACGACTGGATATTTACTATGCGACACAACAGTCGTGAATGACGGATGAGAACACAAATCCCGATGACATTTTTTATTAATCGTACTCCGATCGAAGAATTTAAAACCAGACTTGATACATCCATTCAAATTGTTCTCTTTTTTCGAAATCGTTTCGTTGACTTCTATCGCCAAACAAAAGGGTAAATGATTGAACCTTTTCGACATAGGCATATTATGCAACAAACAATGATATCGACAGGCTATTTCATTCTGAATCATATCAAATACACAATCCTCTTGTCGACCGACAAAAACTGCAGATTGTTCCGTTCGAAAATCGTAATATTCATACGCCGATCTTTGCATATCGCATTTATTATTAACTGTAGTGCCCTACTTATTTTTGTATATTTTGCTTTGGATATTATTTTTTTTGTTGTATGGCTTGTTTGTAATTTTTGTAAATGTATAGTCCTATACAGGTTTGTTTGATGGTGAATGTGTGTGGTTATTTGTTGGCACTGCACAGGAGTGAGTTGCAAACACCACAAAGAGATGTGTGGACTGTGATGTTTCTATTTATAATTTTACGATTACAACAGAATATAAGTCAAAAGAAAATGTTGATTTAATAATTGTTGTTAAAGCAAATGGATATGCAAATAAAGGATATCAATAACGTGATGGAATGTATACGTTAAATTGATAACAGTAAATTTAAATTGTATCCAAATGGAATTTTTGACATATATGCTCGATCGATACAATACAAAGTCCCAATACCTAATTTAGATGAGCTTGTGTAAGTTATGAAAGAATGTTGGATTATATCGTGATCCTTTGCAGCTCTGATATATCCAATGAATCATTTTTACATCAAGTCAACAAAATAATTAAAAAATTTTTTCAGAACAAGATGCACTAGAATGACAAAATAGCTCAATTTATCCCCTTTAATTGAATTCACTTTCATTCTAGCATCACTCGGTCTACAATGACGATTAGCAAACAAAGAATGCATATTATCTGAAAACCATCGCCGTTACAAAACAGAAAGGAACACTCATTTACTTCATTTTTATCGCTGACTCTCTCTCTCATTTTACACCTCACACGAGTCTAATGCAATCACTTTTATCATATCTTAATTGCAAAACATTGTTATTTATTTGCCATCATTCTAAATTTGAGCTCGTTTCATTTATATCCACAATGACTGTGGTTTATATATATATATATATAAATAAAATAATATAATATATATAATATATATACTATATATATACTATATACGATTAAAAATAATAAAGCAATCAATAAATGAAATAATATTATAAAATAATGATACTAATTGCTTACCGTGGGAATGTCTTTATGGTTATATTTTAATGAATGGTTTTATTTTATGCTAATGGTTTTTTTATATTAAAGTTTGTTATTTAATTGAATTTTGTTTTACTTATTTTTTAACTACTGTTATTTTTTTTATTTTTGACAAGAAACTAGATTAAATCAATTTTGTTGGGATTTTTGGTTTAGTCTAGTTTGATATTGTTTGATTATCAATTTTTATAGTAAAAATAGAGGATTACATAATTACCTAATCTTTTATTTTTTCATTAACGTTTAAATGAACTTTGCTGTGATTTCTTTTAAATCAATTTGCAAAATTCAAAACTCGTTAATTTTTATTCAATCTTGAAAATTGTGACAATAGTCACGTACACAAAATTATTAAATTGAAACATTTAAACAAAACACAAACGTATCCAATAATTTGAAGTTATTTTTTTCCATTCAAATCCGGATCATGTTGATGATTGACAAAACGACTTCCAGAGATTCTAGAAGGATAAAGTCCAAAAAATGTGTTTAATGTGGATGAAACAGGTTTGTTTTCAACCTCTTCGTGGTAGATTAGCTTCTGCTGGTGATTATCGAACAGGCATAAAGAAAAGTAAGCGTCGTGTAACTGTTCTCTTGTATGAAAATATGATTGAGGGAATTCGAAAAGCCTCTTGTAATTGGGAACTGGCAAAAGCCGCGATGTTTAAAAAACATTAATGTTGGTCAGCTTCCAATCATCTGGAAATTTAATTGAAAGGCCTGGATGACGCCAAAAAAATTGTATTATCTAACTGAAGGAACAAGCATTTATGACGCAGCACGTCATCAAAATGTTAATTTGTCAAGCATTCGTTTAATATTTTTCTCCTCCAAAACGCATATCTGTATTGCAACCACTAGATCATGGTGTGATAAAAACTTTTAAATGTCATTACAGTAAGCGCTTGCTAACTTCAGTACTTACCAAATTTGATTCAACAAACAACGTATCAGTTACAAGTAAATCAATGAGTAAGTTGGACGCAATTTTTGGGTAGCAGCTTCAACCAAAGATGTTAAAACATCGACTGATACAAAATGTTTTATCGTTTGTGATTTCACTAAAACTGAAATCGTTCAAGATTCACATGATGACGCAAACGTAATGCATCTCCAGTTAACTCGTCATGCAGCTCTTGCTTCAGGTCAGTGTTCCCGCCAGAACTTTTCCTTTGGGGGGAAACCGAGAAACATGGGTGGAACCACGATATGCATGTAGTTTTTTCCACTCTAAATCAGAACGGATACTGATGATGAAGCAATGTGGTATTATAGTAATTATCATAAAGAAAAAAGAAGGGTTTTAAATTGATTAAGAAAGAAATTATTTTCCCAATGGAAAAACTTTGTCCATATCATCACACGAGAGGGTTATTGACCCAAAAGTGAATAAACACAGGAAAGCACAAAAAGTAATGGAAACACACCTTCTTACTATAATTATGTGAGATAAATTAATATTTGTAAATAATAAATGTAAATAACTTAAAATAAATTTAATTAAACATGTTCAAAAACATTCATATATTTTAACTCTCCTATTTTAGAAATGCGATTTTTAAAAATACAAAATTTTGCTTAAATATTGTCAGAAATCGCTTGAAAATTAAAAATATTGTGTGTTAATAAATTTTACTGGAAGTGACGTTTTATATTATCTTATATGGCGACCTACGCAAACCTCATGAATCATATGGTCCCAGAAATCTATAATGGAGAATAAGACTTGACGGAGTTCATCAGTGACTGCCGCCGATTCTTTGAAATTGCTGAAATCGAGGGTCCAGAGCATCGTCGTTAAAGGATTCTTGGCTAAAGAACTGATTCCAGTCTACAATGCAGTGGATGGGAAGATCACCAACTTCAAAGAACGAATAAAATTGGCTTTCCAGAGACCATCATCTCTCATCCAAGATTTTATGAATCTCTACAACTACGAAAAGGGAAGAGATGTAGCTCCTGGTTTTTCCAAAAGATCGAAAATATGGTAGACAAATTACTCACACATCGATGGAATAAAGAAGAATTAACTTTTTACTTCCTGGTACATTGCGTCAAACATAAAGACACAAAAAAAGAATTGAAGATGCGAGATGCAACTTCAACTGGTGAAATTAAAGATATTATTAAAAAGATGGATTTCGTTCTCTAGAAGAAAATGATGTCGCTGCAGTAAATCGAAAGGAAACGTTTGCAGAAATGATTAAAAGAAAAAGAAATTTTCAAAACAACTCAGTACAACGCGACACAGATAAAAGAAGAAACTTCGATCAGTAATACTCACAATCGAGATTCGCAGACGATAGAAAAGACCTCATTTGCTACGGATGCAACGCGAAAGGGCATATTCGAAGGAACTGCCGTCAGAAGAGATGAGTTTGTTGCTTCGCGTGTAAAGAAGAAGGACATGTGAGGAATGAATGTCCGAACGTCTTGTGCTCTTACTGTAAAAAGCGTGAATATTTGCGATTCCAGTGCAGAGAAAAACGTCGAGAAGTGACCAGTTTTGATCAATCAAGAGAAAGACGACGAGAAGAAACCAGTTTCGGTCAATCGAGAAATAATCGACTAGCAGCTATATATGAAGAGTCAATCCAGTCAGATCATGAAAATATTTATGAAATGCCAAGAAAATACTCAAAAGGGCGGGCTCCACCAGTAGGAGAGGTGATTGGAGCCATCATATAGAAAATTGTAAGAATGTTTTTGAACCACAATTAAATGTAAATAGTTTTTGTAAATATACTCATAATTTTTAAATAGTAATTTTTTTAAAAACAAACATAATTTTCGTAATGATCATAACGTTTGTAAAAATGAATACAAGTTCTTTAATTACAATAATATTGAATATATATATATATGATTATGCAGCTGTAAATAATGATAATAAAATATATTTATTAAATGAATTTTAAAATGTTAATGTTTTCTCACAACCTGAAATTAATCAGTATAAAATTGTATATAATGAGATGAACGGCCGACCCAGCTTAAAGATTAAATTAAATTAAGTATTGATTAATTGTTTATTAGATACAGGGGCTCGTATAAGCGTGGTAGATAAAAGTATCATAGATAAATTTAAGAATATTAGAATAAATGTGTCAGACGATAAAATATTTTGTGCTAATGACAGTTCATTGAAAATTTATGGAAAAGTTACACTACTCGTGCAAATTGATAATCGACAAGAAGATATTACATTTTATGTAGCCGATAGATTGTCTCCTAAATTAATTGCCTGAATGAACCTATTAAATAAATTTAAAATTAAATTAATAAAAGCTGGTAATTATAATAAGCTAAACACAAATGATTTTGAAAATATCGAGAATAATTATGTTTGTAACTTGGAGGTAAATATTGCACCACAGGCATCTGAGAGTGAGAGATTTAGCCATCCTGTTAAAATATTTAATGTTAAGAGAAATTCAAATTTATATAAAGTTTTGGAAAAACATAAAAATGTTTTTATGGCCCATCAGTGGGACATAGGTTGCACTAAAATACTAGAACATAAGATATTAACTAAAGGTCCACCAATTATGATTAGTCCCAGACGTCAACCAATGCATTTAGTAGGGAAAATCGAAGAAGCAATCTCAATCCTCGAAAAGCATGGAATTATTAGGTAGTGCAACTCCCCATGGAATACACCCATGGTGTGCGTTTGGAAGAAAGAAAAGAAAGACATTCGACTATGCTTGGATTTCCGAAATTAAATTAAATTACAGAAAGACCGGCATTTCCCATGCCGTATATTGAAGAAATTCTGGATGTACTAAACGGGGCCAGATACTTTAGTACGATTGACCTAGGGAACGCATATTATCAAGTAAAATTAGATAAAGTATCTCAAGAAAAGACAGTTTTATCAACGAAACATGGCCAATATTGTTTTACCCGCATGCCGTTTGGAATATCAGTCGCTCCTGCGACATTTCAAAAACTGATGACAAGTGTTTGTTTGTTGTGAGGAATATTTTAAATTTGGTATGTTGAAATTGGTATTTTATATTTTGTATGTTGAGTTTAGTATTTGGAAATGCGTTTCTCCACCCAGATGGAAAATTGATGTTTTGGATGTTCACAATAAATAATTATTCGAATATAATTTGCATTTTAGAGCACAGCATAAGATATTTAAAAACTTTAAAAATATTAAATCGTTTCAAATTTTTATATTAAAAATTTAAATAAAGTAAATAGCTTTTAACTAAGTTTTAAATTAAATAAATGTTCTTTCTTTACATAAAATCATTTTTTAAATAAAATTAATATGTAGATGAATTATTACTAAAATTATAAAATTTAAACTTTAAAAATAAAATCTAAAAATAATGAAAAATTTGTTCGAATAATTGTTTATTAAAAACATTAACTAAAATTTTATCAATTTAGAACGATGTCGAATTACGAAAGCTTTGCTGAGAGTTGTCCAAAGACAATTCTAATTGTATCGAAAATAAAAGTTCAAAAACCATGTTGGTGTTCTTAATATGGCCACACACGACCACGTGATTCCGAATATCAGAGGTCCGGAGATTTTTGATGGATCAAAAACAAAAGTTGAGGCATTCATATCGAGCTTTAACAGGTATGCGAAAATAATGTGATTTTAAGAGGAGAGGAAAATCTTATTAGCAACACCATATATGATTCCGGATGTCATAATAAAATATGAAGCAGCGCAGGTGAAACAAGTAAAGAGAAACTAAGATCCGCGTGTTCAAAGGGAAAATCTATCCTGGATCTAATGAAGGAACTGGTAGAAATGAGAATTGGATCTAGCGACCCAACAATAATATTTAGAAAGGCTGATGAAATCATTGAAAAGTTAATTGAGAAAAAGTTGGGTAAAAAGGAACTATCAAATTTAGTTTACGCTAATCTGATAGATGACAAGAACGTGCAGAAAGAAATAGTTGTCAGAGGTGTCAAGAAATCTGAAGAAATTGAAGGCATTCAAACGAGAATGTTCGAATATAATAAAAAGAATAGAAATGCTCCAGTAGCGGCATACAACACAAAAAGAGAAAATGAATGTAGAACAGTGGAAAATAAAAAAAGAACACCAAGACCACAGAACAAAAAATTCATAGAACAAGAAACAAGAAGAAATTTTAAAGTGCGAAAAATTACCTGTTGGGCATGCCGCGAAGAAGGGCATGTTAGAAGAGAGTGCCCAAACGTGAAGTGTAGTAATTGTAATGGAAAAGGGTATTTAAGAACACAGTGTTATGAAAACCCTAATAGGTTTAAGGAGCGTGATCAATGGAAAAGGGATAATGGAAATAATCGATGGAACAACAGGCAAAATTACTCGAATCAACAGTATAGAGAACGGCCAACATACACGAATAGGAAATACCCAGTATCAGAAGTGGAAGAACTTGATGATGAATTGTACTTAAGAGAAGACTCTAGAAAAGGGGACTATTCTAAAGGAACGTATAGAAGAGAAGATGGCGAAAGACTGGAATATCCCGTAGGTAACAGAAAATTCAGAAATGATTAGGGAAACGAGGACGCACGATCACAGGGAGAAGTGATCAGTGTGCTACAATAGGAACTCAATGTAGGTGTATGATTGATTGTATGTATGAATGTGTTTGTGATTGCATGTTTGATTATATGTTTGAAAATATTCTTCTGGAGATGTGTAGATTAGATAATGAACCTGAAGAATACGATGAAATATGTGCTAATATGGATATAGAAAATGAGAAAAAAATGAAAAAGAATGCTGAAGATGTATTGATATTACCGAAGTTTAACATAAATTATAAAGAATTGAAAGGTAGACCAAGTATACAGTACCAAATAAAGAATAAAAATGTCAAACACCTGTTAGATACAGAAGCTCCAGTCAAAATTATTAAAGCAGAGACAATTAAAGATATGAAAGATGTCAAGATCAAAGAAACTAAAAGACGAATACATTGTGCGAATGATTCAGAACTTATAAACTATGGTATTGTTCAACTTAAAGTGATAATTGAAAGAATGCAGAAAACAGTGGATTTCTTTGTGGTCAGAGATTTAGATCCAGAAATGATTGCAAGAATAGATTTCTTGGACAAATTCAGGATTAAGTTAAAGAGGGCACCATCAAATACTAATGAGTTACTGGTAATACCAGACAATCCATCAGATGAGGATAGACTGAGGAGAATAAAAGAGCTGTTTGAAAACAAAATTGACAACCAACTAATGGAACTTTTAACACAATTTAAATCAATATTTATGGCCGACAAATGGGATATTGGAAGGACGTCACTGAACAAATACAAGATCGAAACGCATGGAGAACCAGTTTTGGTGAAACAGTAGGGAGAAAATGGGCATTCGACCTACATTCAGCCTACCCAGGATCCGTAACCATGGCAACGGTCGCGATGGTACCGTAGCTAGGGGCGGTTACCATGGCAACGGTCGCGATTACCATAGCAACGGTTGCGGTTACCATGGCAACGGTCGCGGTTACCATGGCAACGGTTCCGGTTGACTTGACAACACTTCTGATTGGTTCCCGGTACCCTAAACGGTCGCGGTTACCATGGCAACGGTCGCGATCACCGTAGCAACGGTCGCGATCACCCTAGCAACGGTCGCGGTTACCATGGCAACGGTCACGGTTACCATGGCAACGGTTTTTTTTTGGGTGACGGTAACCAAGGTCATGGTTACCATAGTGACGGTAACCAAGGGACGTTTCTCATTAGCAACGGATACAGTGATCCAAGGCGGTTGT
>MQRK01213080.1:2361-15624 GCA_001938485.1 Girardia tigrina | reverse complement strand
CTTCCATGTAAAGGATATAAGTGATCGTGACTATGATATTCTTAATGTAAACCTACAAGAAATAGGAACAAGATCAGATGGGAAGCTGAGTCAGCTTAGAGAACAATATTTTCGATCAGGTGATGGATTAAAATTTAGAGATTTTAGGGGTCATGTATACATTGTATACATTACTGATTATAATAAGGCTCGGTAGAAAAATGGTTTGGTGGTGGAACCTTTTTTCTTGCTGACATCTGAAATGAAAAAATTTGTAAATCTGGTGCTAAAACTCATCTTTTCCTGCTATGCCAATATGGAGTTAGCAAAAAGTCATAACCCTAATAATTATATTTTATAGTTAAAAGAAAAGGTTGTATAAAAATAGAAATATTAAAGAAGTATAACTTATTTGTATTAATTTGTCCATTTTGACGGAGACACAAATAAAAGATTGTCCAAATCTTAATTGACCTTTCTTATAAGAGTATCTATTTGGATATGGAAATTTTGGAACAGAATGAATGATCCAATATCCACTCTCATCATCGAAATTGATGATTCCTGGAGTAAATTTAATTATTATATTAAAAGTCATATAAGAATGCATTTTACCTTTCAAATGACCATGTTGACCTGGATTTTTATTTGGAGGATGATCATTATAAAATAAATAAAATGATTCTTTTTCTCTAGAAGAATATGTTTGAGCAAGAGTATTTCCAATTAGATTTTCGGAATTTTGTAAATCTTTTTCTGAAGGTTGCAAAGTTTTGCTTGTTGATTGAGATGTTATATAGAAAAATGATGCCTTTCCCGGAGGTTTCATGGCTACGAACCTTTAAATTATTTCTAATTTACAAAGCTATTATATGAGAATAATGATGAACCAATCCACATTTCCGTTAGCTTCATCTTTACAACTTAAACCTCCTTCTGATCCATTAAAAGAAATGAAATATAAAATTAACAAAAAAAGAATTGCTAAAATAGACATGTCGAAGAGTTGAAGTAAACTTTATTGTTGTATAGTTTCACAAACAGTTGCTATGAATAATATTAACAATTGTTTGACTTAATCTTTTCAGTTCAATTTGTTATACCGAGATACAACAATATAAAAATACAACCTAATTATTGTCAATATCGATTAAAATTGACTTTGTTCACTATAAAAGAACAATAAAAATATAATTAAATGACAATATATACTGAACTTTCATCTTTATAATTAGCAAAGGAGGAAGATACAAATAAGTATTGAGTGTAATAATTCTTAGAATTTTAGAGCTCACAAAAGGTTTTGAATTTTTTAACTAAAATTTGTTAAAGGAATTTTCAAAATGTAAAAGTAAAAATCATAAAATTTAAATTTAAAACTAAATTATAAAACTAATAAATTTAAAAAACAACGGTATATACTTTTTAAAAATTAAAAGACGTCCTTTAAAGTAAAATCTTCTATTGAGGCAATATGTTTCGACAGAATATTCGTCATCATTAGGCAATTCTGACCCTAACTGTTAATCGTATATATGTAAAATTGATGATTGTACAATACATTGTGCAATTACTGTTTCACCTGAACACTTTTAGCAGAGTTAATGAGTCACTTGATTGGACATTAGTTGCTGGATTAACCGCTTGAATTATTAATGCCTCACACGAGACTCTTTCCCAATAATTTTTAAAATTGCTGCATAAAACTTTAAAATTATTTATTTACACTGAAGATTTACTACCGTTTACAGAGATGACAGACTGTCTCTTCAATGTATGTGACTTTGAACCCAATACACCCAAATTTATACACATGATCAGAGCATAAACTCAAAGGAGTTTTCGATTTATTACTGAACATATTCTGAATTTTATATGTTTTAGATACAATTTTTAAATTTAAATTCATAATATTAATCGATCTTAGAATAAAAGATTTGAATTGTTTAAAACCTTCAGAATAAGGAACAGTTAATTTGTAACCTTAATTAAGTCTCTCATTCGTTCCAAAAAATCAAAGATCAATGTGTAATGACAATTATTGTTAATTTTTATGCGCCTCGTTTTACATATATTCTGATATGTATATAATAATATATCAAAAATAAGTAAATTAAAAAATAAAAAAATTAAGTAAAAATAAAATTTAAATATTTGTTGCATGATTGTTGTTAATTAAAAAATGAACTAACGTAATATTGAAATAATGAGTCATAGTGACTCGATGGGGTATCTGTGTATTTTTTCTAACACCGTTTTTTTTGTTTGTTGATCGGTGTGTCACCGTTAAATGTCGAATCGAGAGAGAAATTTTGAAAACTTGCTCTGAATGGCTGGCTCAATCATTGCGATTTGTTGGCTCGATCGATAATAATTTTTTTTTGCTTGGAAAAAGACGATCGAATTTTTTAACTGACTTGTGGGATCGCTTTAGATTTTTTTCTAGTAATTTTTTTCTGATAATATATTTTGCCGGTTATACCGTCGTCTTTAGATCACGGATTTTAACTTCTTTTACTGCCTATATTTGTAAAGTTGATTTGGTATTATATTGCGTAATTTTATTGAAAACTCTACGAATTGTTTGAGAATGCGGTTTAAACGGGACCTAATTAACCAAGCTTTACACATGACACTCTCCAAATAATCTTTAAAATAACTTTAATCATTTATACTCAAATTACAATTACAATTTTTCTTATGTTCAGCAAGATTACTTTAACTATTTAAGCGAGTTCATGGACTTGTTTGCAGAGATGAGAAGTATCTCTAATTTATGTGAAATTGTACGTATATTGATAAACAACGTCCAAACACAAACTCAAAGGAGTGGAAATTTATCACAAAACATGTTTTTAACTTTAATGCCTGAGAAATGATTTTTTAAATTTCAAAGAATTTTTATTACTTTAAGAATAAAATTCTTCAGATGTTTGAATCCTTCAGAATAAAGTAAGTAATGTATAACTCGGTATTAAAGAATTTTTAATCTTAAGATCCTTTATCCTTCCTTTTTCATGCAAAGGTGAAATAATTATCAAGTTAGATTTAGAAATCCTAATATTTCGCTTTTAATTATTTTGTCTAAAGTCTTACGAATTAGTTTCTAAATAAAAGACTTAGAATATCCATATTTATTTATAAATTTACTAAATTTTTTAATGCTTTCATTAGATTTATTAAAAGTAGAAGAAAGGGACCAAAAACGATAAAGTGAACCTTTTATTCTATTCCTTTTCATATCTAGGCTCACCAAAACTGTCGTGTGAAGTGTATAAACCAGTACTAGTTTTTGTACGATAAATTTCTGTCTCAAAAGGATCGTATTTTTATCAATTAAAAAATCTAGAAACAGTGATTTTCCATTTCTTCTGATTTATTTTTGAAAAAAACATTTTATTATACAACTTGTTGTTTACAAATCCTCCGGTGGAAACAAATCTCTGTTGTTCTTTATATTTTATGCCAAGTCACGTCAATGGTGTTGAAGACGGAGTGAAAACTATTTTAAACGCTATTCATATCTTAAAATATATATTTAACCAAAAAAGTAATTGATGATTTTCATTTTATCAACGTTAATCACCTATCAATTTTTTAATTTTTCATCTTTCGTTGTTTTTATAAAGAGATAACTATAATTTTATTGCCTTAATAGTCGTAAAAGAAGTCAACAGGTCACAGGGAAGTAAATCCGATATCCACACAGGGCAACCCATTCCATGTTCATTTTACAATGAGTCGGATCAAGTTTTTATAGTTTTTATGGAGGTAATTTTTTTCCAGGTCTCCGTCATTGTAGATCTGTCCATGCTTAATCATTTTAGAGGTAGTTTAATCCGCATGGTTTTCGAGCTGGTTATGATATAAAACAATCCTTTAAGTTTTAAAACTTTTATTCCCCATTGACAACTTTTTGCACATTAACGTAATCATGATCATATCTACTGCACCGCATACTTATATACAACACGTCTGATCTGGAGGAGAATTCCATCAGTTCTAATTCGGATCCGCTGTAGGATAAATGGGTATCGAATTTATGTTCAAAGTACTCATTTCAAATTACTCTCTTTTGTGTCCGTATGATCTTGTTGTTTACAAATCCTCTGGTGGAAACAAATCTCTGCGAATTATTACATTTTATCCAAGACACGTTATGATGTTGAAGACAGAGCAATTTTAATAATTCTGTATAGTTTTCAAATGTGCAGGTGTTCATGATTCTATGTCCTAATTTTCACGTGGGAATATTCATTTTTCTTATGTCAATTGTATCTTGCCTAAATGAGTCTTAGCTTTTTACTGATTTTGGATTTTAGACTTTTTCTGAACTTGTTCACAGTACTTGGATCAGGCGATCTTTATTTGTTCATTTGACATTAATAATTATTCATAATTTACTTTTTAGATTAAAAAGATTTCATCGTTTATTCGACTTCTCATTTCGTTTGAGTAACTGAGACACTTTAACAACGACAAGAATTCACTCTTTTAGATTCGTTCTAGTAATTTATTTAAATGGATGATTATAATCTGGTGAGTTATTTATTTGTTTTTGATTTTTGTTTAATATTTCTTTGTTGGAGATGTTTGACTGAGCTATTCGCTCATTTTGCCACTGTGATTGCTAAGCGTTTTTAGGAGTCTTGATTAGAAGCGCCCGCTGAAAAAATGGATCTTTTAATCAAATCATTGATGATTCTAAATCAGTTGATTCTAACTTTGTGAGGACAGTTTGTTAAATTATTATTAATTTTAATTGATATGCAATGTTTTTTTATTTCTGAATGACTTTCAACTTCTTTCATTTTTCAAAATTTTATACCTATTTTTCCAATATATAAATCATTTATTTGAGGAAAATTTTACTTATCTCTCTGTGTGAGGAATATTTGGAATGTTTGATTTTTTGTGCTTAAATGTTGTATGTTGATTTGGATTTATGTCTCTCCTAATCAGATGGATGATTAATATTTTAATTCTTATAATCTGAAAATATATAATGTTTAAATTTATTTCTAATTTATAATGTTTGTAATATTTTAAAAAAAGCTTACTAATTTTATTTTTATAAAAATATAGGAAATATTTTTAATGATAAAATATAGAGAAAAAATTAATCCTTTTCTATACATATAAATATTTAAAAAATGATGATAGACTATTTTTAAAAAAACAAAAAACGATCATCAGAATTTATTGTTATTAATTTCGACGGATCAACCGTCATCATCAGACTGAATTAACAATGATATACTCGCGTTTATATATCAAACAATGTTTATGTAATCATTATGTCATTTAAATCATGAAAATACTTTTAAAAAATTTTGAGAGGATGGTGTTTGGACATTGATTTTAGGATCAAAAGATTTGATCAACAATGCTTCACACATCACCCTCTCCCAGTAATTATCAAATTGTGAACACAAAATCTTAAAATTACTTACATCAACTTTACTATTCAAACAGTTCTTCTTATGTTGAGCAATATTGCTATCACTTTCCCTGCAATTATGTTCCTGAATCTGTTTACAGAGATGACGACAAGTCTCTCCGATGTATATGGCGTCACATCCATTACATTTATATTGATAAAATAAATTGGAACATAACCCAGTTGGAGTGATAGATTTACTACTAAACAAACTTCCTATCTTACATGATTTAGATACAATTTTTAAATTTAATAGATTATTTTTATCATGTTTCAAAATAGAGTTTTTGAATTTCCTGAAACCCTCAGGGTAGGGAACAGTCAAAACAAAAGCAATATTATCATAATTATTATTTATCTGATTTTTGTTTTTGTCGCTATTTATTGTATTTGATTTTTCAATTTCCGATTTAATTAATTAATCAAAGGTTTCACGGGTTATTTTTTCAACTATCGATTTGGAATATCCATTTTTATGAAGTAAATTCATTAACTTTATCAATACTACAAATTCATTATCAATACATTTTCATTACATTTAGCGTACGTAGACGAAAGTGTCCAAGATCTATAGATCAAACCTTTTATCATACATATTTCTTTTATATTTAGGTTCACAAAAACTGTTAGGAGTTGTATTTAACCCTGTATCAGTTTTCTTTCTATAGATCCCAGTTTCAAAATGTTTGTTTTTCAACTCTTTCTATCAAAAGATCTAAGAATTATAAAATATTACAGTTTTAATATTCTACGATGAATTTTATATTTGAATGTAGGGAATTCATATAAGATTTTGTGTTAAGATTTTTGTGTATTAAGATTTTCTTTTCACAATTTAATAATTACTAGAGTAGGGGAAAAATGGGCACGCTGCCTATGACCCCCCGGGAGGAGGCCGCTATCATAGCAACGTAACCAGTTACCGCGCACGGTTACCATGGCAACTATCACAGTTACCATGGCAACGGTCGCGATCACCTTAGCAACGCTTCTGATTGGCTCATTGGTTACTTAGCAACGGTCGCGATCACCTTATCAACGCTTCTGATTGACTCATTGGTCCCTAGCAACGGTCACGATAACCCAAAAACACTTCTGATTGGTTGGTGGTTCCCTAGCAACGGTCGCAATCACGGTTACCATAGCAGCGCTTCCGGTTCACTTGGAAACGCTTCTGATTGGTTCCCGGTTCCTTAGTAACAGTTTCGGTTCCCAAGGTAACGGTAATCAAGGGACGTTTTTCATTAGCAACGGATACAGTGATCCAAGGCGGTTGTAACCATGGCAACGGTTCCCGTATCCATAGCAACCGTCACCCCGTAACTAAGGACCGTAGAAAAAAGTGCTAATCGATCACTTCACAGTGCCCAGATGTGCTAATCGATAGTGCACATTGTGCCGCACATATTTATTGTGCTAGCACAGTGCTTTTTAAGTTGCACATATGAAAAGTTCAAAAATTAATACATAAAATTTTTTAAAAGTACTAGGGTCAAAAATCGATATCAAGTGTTTGATACACATTTTGATTCTCTATCTGATTGTACAATTAAAAATTTCATATATTGATTACTTTTCTATATAATTAGCATAATGTGTAAATTTACATAAAGTGCACATTGATTTTAGAAGTCGAAGGAAACAGAATATCAAAAAAGTGCTCATACACTTGAATAGAAAACCACATACATACATTCAGATTCCATGTCAACATTTTCATAAAAGTGTTGATAAATCGATTTTTTCGAACATTTCTGAAATTATCAAAAAAGTGCTCAAAAATCTATTTTTTCGTATATATCTGAAACCCATATGATATATGTATGTTGTTTACCATCAAACAATACCTCATAAATCTCCTAATGTACACAAGTATAATCACAAGTACCATGGTTACCGTAACCAAGATACATAACATTTTATTTTAAATGTAAAATCTACATGTAAAACTCCTATTGTACTTCAAGCATACATCAATATAATACATAACATTTGTATAATCATCTAATGTATATCAGCCTAAGCATAACTTATCAAAGTATTATTGTTACCGTAACCATGATACATAACATTTTAATATTACACAAAAAAAGTGCAAAAAATAAATTCTACACATGTGCTAATGAATACTGTACTAAGCCTAGGCTGCCTAGGCTGCACATTTACAGCCTTATTAAGCTTAGTACAAGTGTACAAATTCAATAAGTTCACAATTGCCTGAAGTGCAATATATTCATGTTTTAATATAATATAGTTTTAAAGTGGTATAGAACTCTCATATGGTTTTATATGGCGGATCAAGCAAAATATCGAAAATCTGTCTGAACACATGTATAGTAACCCATAAGTAAATAGTCGGAATATGATCTTAGATTCTCGAAAAAATCAATACATAGTGCTTAATTGATATTTTGTTTATAATAGTATAAAGTGGGATAGAATTCTCATATGGTTTTATATGGCGAAGCAAGCAAAATTTTGAAAATCTGTTTGAACACGTGTATAGTAACTTATATATAAATAATCAGAATATGATCTTAGATTTTTGAAAAAAATCAATACGTAGTGCTTTTTCGAACATATGCACATTATGTGTGCAAATATTATATTATAGATATGTATTATATTATGATATTATACTATGTTATCAACCAATATCGTGTCAAAACATGACCGTATTCATGGAGATATTATCATGCATCCATAACGTTAATGTATTGTATTTATCATGTCAACATATTGTATTCATCATGTCAGTATATTGCATTCATAATTTCAACGTAATGCACAGTTGAATATTTTATATCTTATATATTTTTATATTATATATTTTATATGTTATATATTACAAAAGTTGTTTTTTAAAAGTTTATGAATAAAGACAGGTATAAAACAAGTATTTTCAACAAACATTTATTTACATATGTACAATTTTTACAAGTATATCATTTAAATACCTCATCTATCAAATACCTCATCAACCATATAATCAATCGTCACATTTACCTCAGCTACCATCAAAATCACCATAACAACTCTCAAAATTACCTTGACAACCTTTAAAATTACCATATTACCTTGTTTTATATATTGTTTTATTTATAACCTTTTTACGTTTTAATTCAATTAAAGGTTAATCAAATAAGCATTCCAGAAAGTAACATGTAAAAACATTTTTTAACGTGTTGATAATAATTCAAGTTAATCTGTACACAAATGTTAAATTGAGCTTTACTATCTCTAATACATATTACATTTATGTTACTATATCAATTTTAACAAATGTATTAACCTATTTTATATAAAATCAAGACTAAATTATTACAAGATTTATTAACACAACAATACAACTTGTATCAACAATTAAATACAACGAATTTCTGACAATTTCCATATTGGATAATTTTTACCATCTTTTTCTTTTCTTCCTTGTAAGCATATTTTGATAAATGCTCTGGAATAATTAGACAAGCCCGTTGGTGGTATGTCATGACCCCTAAAATGTCTAAAATTTAATCCATCATCTGATCAAAAATATTGTTCTCTAAGCTGACTCAGCTTCACATCTGATCTTGTTCCTACTTCTTGTAGGTTTACATTTAGAATATCATAATCACGATCACTTATATCCTTATCCTAGTGAATGTTTTGTTTGAGCAGCATTTATCTCTTCAGCAACTTGGTTAGCCTTTTTAAATCTTTCATTATCAATGCCCCGCTTTATTTCATCAGCAGTTTGATTTTGATACAACATCTTGAAATATTAAAAATAAAATATTTATGTATGGAGCGAAAGAAACTCACCATTTTCTTAACCGGATTTTGAAATAATGACAGATATCTGATTAGATATTTAAAATATTGATTACAATTCAAATTTGAATTTGAATTTCAAATTTGAATTTTAATCAATTTCCTAATAAGACCCTTGTCAATATTTCAAAATCTTGTTTACAAAATGGTAAGCTTTTTTTGCTCTGTAAATAAATTAATTCTTTTTTTATAGAATTCAAATTTATACCAATACTACAAATACAATTTCTCTTCACAAGAATATTTTATATGTTCAACATGTGAGGCAGTGTACAGAACTACTTTTGAAGAATTTTACAATGATCATAAACAGCATCTAGTTCCTTTTACCAAATCGAAGTTTATCAAAGTTAATCTTAAATTGGAGGCAACATTCACCAATGTTGATGATGAATTATCACATAGAGCCTTCAAGACCAAAAATAGACCAATATTAGAATCTGATGATATTTTGGAGTGGCTTAGTGAAGAACATACCAAAATAATAAAGGAAGCCGATGAAAGCAAGGAAAAGAAGAGTGGATGGACTCTGGCATCTGTAAATCAGTTGATAATTCATGTTCATAAATACTCACCAATGAGAGGCAGTTCATATATTCCGCTTCCTGCATGGATAGTCAATAAAAAGGCATGCATCATTGTTCACAATGAAAACAACATGTGCTTCAAGTATGCTATGCGGTCAAAATTCGTGGAGGATCAAAATAATGCATCATTAGTATGGCAATCTGCAGAACATATATGACTTCAACTGTATAAAATTCCCACCAAGCCTTGAAGAAGTCACTAAATTTGGAAGTCACAACAATGTATGAATTAATATATTTGGATTGGAGAATGAAAAATTTTATCCCTTACTTGTATGCAAGGAAGAATGGGAAGACCATAGGGATTTGCTCCTGCTAAATGATGGAGAAAAGAGACACTTCATCTGGATCAAAAAATTTGAGCGCCTTCTAAGATCTCAAATATCGAAACATCACGGAAGTATCGAGATTTGTAAACGATGCTTTACACTTTTTAATGGAGATGATGCAGCAATCAAGTTGGAGGAGCACAAGGTCTATTGCAATAACAATCATTGCATCAGAGCGGAATTTCCAAAGGAAGATTATATCGAATTCAAAGAATATGAAAAGATGCAGAAAGTTCCCATTATCATATATTGTAACTTTGAAGCCATTCTAAGCACAATCCAAACTTGCAATCCGGATCCACAACTTAGCAGTACGACAGAATATCAGTATCATGAGCTATCATCATAATGTATGTATGCATTGGGTATTGACAAGGAGCCATTCCTATACAGAGGTCCAGATGCAGCGGAACATTTTATGAAACGTATGGAGACTTATGCCCACACAATTGATGACATGTTGCAACAACATAAGTTCAACATGATAATGACATGGCAAGAAAAATGTGAATGGAACGAGGTAACACAATGCTACATGTGTGAAAAACCATTCACAAAAGACAATTACAAAGTCAAAGACCATTGTCATTTTACTGGAAAATATCGAGGAGCAGCATGCAATAACTATAATTTGCGATGTATTAAACATCTACAAATGGTCTTGTTGTTTTCCACAATCTTAGTGGATATGACTCTCATTTCATAGTAAGAGAATTGGGAAAAATCAAAGGGAACATAGATGTTATTCCAAATAGTGAGGAAAAATACATCACATTTATCAAGCATGTGGGGAGAATTAAGCTCCGATACATCGATAGTTTCCGGTTCATGTCATCATCGTTGGATAGCTTTGTCAAGAATCTTCCAGCAGATGAACTAAAGGAAACAAAAAAGTTCTTCCCAAATACATTTGATTTGGTTAAAAGGAAAGGAGTATATATATAAGAGAATTGGGAAAAATCAAAGGGAACATAGATGTTATTCCAAATAGTGAGGAAAAATACATCACATTTATCAAGCATGTGGGGAGAATTAAGCTCCGATACATCGATAGTTTCCGGTTCATGTCATCATCGTTGGATAGCTTTGTCAAGAATCTTCCAGCAGATGAACTAAAGGAAACAAAAAAGTTCTTCCCAAATACATTTGATTTGGTTAAAAGGAAAGGAGTATTTCCATATGACTATATAACATCATGGAGATCGCTGGATGAAACAACATTGCCAGCAAAAGAGGCATTTTACAACAAATTGAACGACATCGATATTAGTGATGCTGATTATCAACATGCACAAAATGTCTGGAAAGCTTTCAAATGCAAAACACTTGGGGAATATAGTGATATATATCTCCAAACAGATGTGATGCTTCTTACGGATGTCTTTGAAAGCTTTCGGGATGTGACACTTAAGAGCCACAAGTTGGATCCAGCTCATTTCTTTACATCACCAGGAATGAGTTGGGCAGCAATGCTGAAATATACAGGTATAAGACTCCAAATCCTGAAAGATTATGACGTGATCATCATGCTTGAAAAAGGAATCCGAGGTGGATTCTGTCAGTCTATTCATCGGTATGGTGAGACAAACATCAAATACATGAAAAATTATGATCTATCCAAGACATCCTCATATATAACATACTTGGATGCCAACAATCTATATGGTTGGGCAATGAGTGAATCATTGCATTTTGATAATTTCAAATGAGTGGATCAACCAGAAAAAATTCCAAAAGAACAACTGGATCCTAATGGAGATGTGGGTTACATATTGGAAGTTGATGTTGATTATCCAAAATCCATCCATTCAAGACATAAGCAGCTGCCTTTTCTGCCTGAAAGCACATGTCCGCCAAATGGAAAACATAAGAAGCTGCTCTGTCACTTGGAAAATAAACAAAAATATGTAGCCCATCACATTAATCTCCAACAAGCTGTAAAGAATTAACTCATAATCACAAAAATCCATCGTGCTCTTCAGTTTAGTCAATCAAAATGGCTTAAGCCATATATTGACTTTAATACTAATCTGAGGACCAATGCCAAAAACGACTTTGAAAAGGATCAGTTCAAATTGTATAATAACAGCGTTTTTGGTAAAACGATGGAGAATATCCGCAACAGAATCAACCTCGAGCTGGTATGTGATTGGAAGCGGGCAAAGAAACTCATTGCCAAATCAAATTTCCACAGCAGCATCATATACACTGAAAACCTGGTGAGTATACATATGCTGAAAACATCACTGACGTTTAATAAGCCGATATATGTGGGGATGTCAATTCTGGATCTATCCAAGACCTTGATGTATGATTTCCACTATGATATCATGGTCCCCAAATTCAATCACAATTTACAGCTAATGTATATGGATACTGATAACTTTGTCTATCAGATTTATACAGAAGATCTGTTTGCGGAATTTTTTCAAATGGCTCAACATATGGATACCTCAGATTATCCAAAGGACCATCCAAATTATTCAACATCAAATAAAAAGGTCCTTGGGAAGTTTAAGGATGAAGTCAATGGTCAAATCATCTCTAGATTTGTGGCACTACGGTCTAAGATGTATGCCATTGATGTGGATGGCAAGATAAAAAAGAGGGCAAAGGGAGTTCAACAAGCAACCTTAGCAAACCAAATCGGTTTCAATGATTATATGAGAGTGCTGCGGGAACAAATCAATATAATTTTTGAAATGCGAAGGATCCAATCAAGAGAACATCAAGTCTCCACAGTAATGATGCGAAAGAAAAGTCTTGATTGGTTTGACTATAAACGACATATTTTGACAGGTGGAATAAGTACATTACCTCATGGATATGATCTTTTGTGAATGATATACTTGTAAATAAATGTTTGTTGAAAATACTTGTCTTATACCTATCTTTATTCATAAACTTGTAAAAAACAATTTTTGTTATATATAACATATCAAATATAACATATCAAATATATAATATAAAAATATAACATATACAGGGTGCGGCAGCTATTTGAGAACACGTAATATAGACACCATATCTTTTTGTGTGTTATAATTACATAATTTTATTTTTGCTGGTAGACATGGCAGAAGCTTCTCTTACGAATGAAATGAAAAGGCATGCA
>MQRK01213079.1:0-14431 GCA_001938485.1 Girardia tigrina | reverse complement strand
ATTGAAGAAAATAACATTTTTAATGAAGTTCTATAAAAAATTAGTTTGTAGTTTTTGACAATGGAGTTAACAAAAGTCATTATGTCAATTTAGTGCAATTTATATGTTACGAAGAATTTCCTTTCCTTAATATGCTTTATATGTTTATAAAATAAATTTGTATTATATATTTATAATGAATGTAACTACAAAAAAATTTTTATTACAAATTTAATATAATATAATTTCGTAATTGGGGAAATAATTGATATTCTGTCAACTATCATATTTCAGGTATCATTAAATGATATTTTAAGTCCCAACTATAAAAATAATAATAAAATAACTCATAAAATCATTTCGCCAACTTGGAATAGAAAATTACCATAAATATTTTTTTACAAATCACTATTACCTTTACTAGTCAATCGGGGATCCCAAAAATTCAATTTTTATTAATTTTATCTTTTTATCTTAAAATACAAAAAAAATTAAAATATCGATAGTCAAATTAGTGATACTTCAACAAGTGCAATTACAATTCTTTAAAATGTCAATGAAATGAAAAAGTTGTTTGTTCCAGGTCGTTTTGCTTCTTGTTTTTCTTTTGAGCTCCAAATAACCTTTGAATGAACTTTTTAACTCTTTTCTGTAAAAATGGTTGTTGATTCATTTTACGTTTCAGAAATAATTTCTTATTGTATTTTATAGTATGTTGTATTCGTTATGTTGTTTTGTGATTTGTGTCTCTCCTATCCATATGGAATGTTGGGAAGGACGAAAATAGGTTTTCTGATGATTATCAAAATGTTGTTTGAATAATCGACAGAAGTTTAGAGAATCTAGAGGAAATTATTTTAAAATAATTATGAAACTTTTAATGTACACCAGACATTGTTGATATGCAAGTCACTTGGTACCGAAATAACCTTGCATATAGACGAAGTTACATGTTAGCAAATCTTTGCTGAAATCTCCAACCACAGTAAAATTTTAAAGAGCAATGATTCTAAGTCTAAATGTATTGTATTATGAAATCAGTGCAGCTTCTTCGGCGAAGATCAACGTGTAATGGATCCAGGACGCCAAGTATTTCAAAACCATCTTCTTGGGCCTCTAGTAACGCTGCAAAAGAGCTACAGAAGATGCTGCGCTTGCTCTTGAAGGTCATGACAAAATGTTTTCATCGACATTGTCGTATTTTTCAAATTATTCGCCTTCGGTAGCCTGGCTTTATGAAGGTATCACTGACTCACTGGGTGTTGCGGTGGTGAATACATCATCATCGACCACAACAAAATCATTGAAATTAATGCCAGGGGCAAAGCTAGATACAATATTGTCATTGACATCGCTAACTGTAACATCACTTACTTCATCCATTCGATTATTACTAGCTTCAGCTACGCCAACAGGTCGAAAACAATTGACAATGATGCAAGATGATACATTTTCTCAAAAATGATGAAGTATATTCACTGCTTGCATTAGATTTAGCTCAAATGGTGAGTCCAATGAATAAATTTTGAGTTTCACAATTTCTGAACGATACTAATGCTTTATATTTGCTATCACACCAGCATCCATCGTTCGGTGCCAAGAATAATAACGATACCTTTGTTAGTAATGTGAGTTTGGGATTAACTAGACAATTGTCAGCAATGATAGGAATTTGAGGTATATCTTTCAATACTTGACGATCATTTTTCCAATTTACATTTCAAACAAAGTGTAGTTTATCCATACAAGTTTATCCCGGAATATTAGCATTACTAAAACATCGAGGAATCTTAAACATACCAGTAACAAGAAGTGGCAACTTTGAACCATGAAGTCTCTGTTGAACGATACCATGTGATAATTTCCATCTTTGTATCCCATTTTTATCAATTTTAACAACAAGACTTTGAGGCATATTCATTGCAAAAGGTTTCCCTTTCTCCAACAAAATAATGACAAAAACAGCTACTTGGCCAGTCGCACGTTGTAAACGCAATCAAGATTAGTTGCTCTTTTTCTCTTTGTTTTAGGATTGATAACACCATTTAGAAAACCATCAATATTTTTTACTGTTTCTGTTTGATACGCTTAATTGTTGATTCAATGACATAATAATCAGACGCTAAATTTGTTTGCTTGGTACCTTTCTGCAATTTTTGGTATATATCATATTTCTTTGACAAACACAAATTTATTCTTGGCATTTTTACATAAAAATAATTTTGATATTTATAAATTTGAATTTCTTTGTCATCAAATGATATTTACTATAACCTTAATATTTAATTCTATTAATGTTATAGTAAATATCAGAAATTAATTAATATTACTTGTAAATAATTTATTAAAACGAAATTCATTATTAAAAAGTGAACGCCATTTTTCACAATTTATTTTTGTAATTAATTTCGGCGGAATACCCGCCATCTTCAGACTAAATCAACACTGGCTTTTTGCAGCTTATATATGAGAAAGGTGATTATGTAATCAATCATGTAATAAAGGCTCTATTTGAAAATGTTTAACAGAGAAGTTGAGTATGAAGCTTGAATATTAATTTTTGGATCCATGGATCTTATTAATAAGGCCTCACACGTTACTTTCTCCCAGTAATTTTTAAATCGATTACACAGAATTTTAAAATCATTTTCTCCGACTTTCTTTTTACATTTTAAATTTTGTTCGGCAATATTGCTCCCATTATCCAACCGACTATGCTCTTTGATCCGTTTGCAGAGATGACGAGATGTCTCTCCAATGTATGTGGCGTTACACCCATTACATGTATATTTAAAAACAAGATCGGAGCAAAAACCGAGAGGAGTGGGAGATTTATTACTGAACATATCACGAATTTTATATGAATGGGAAATAATTTTTAGATTCATAGTATTTGGGATCAAACTTTTCAAAATTGGTGATTTTAAATGTTTAAAACCCTCTGAATAAGGAATCGATAAGATATACCTTGATTCAAGTGGGTTATAATTTGTATTAGGGGAAATGGTTTGAGGAATCGTATTATTAAGATTTTTATTATTACTATTTGACTCATTTAATATTTTATCTAAAGTTCGATGAGTTAATTTTTCGATAAATGATTTTGACCATCCAGTTTTATTTAATAAACTTGTTAATTTATTTAAACTTTCGTGGGAATTTAAATATGTTGAAGAAAGAGACAAAGAACGATATATTAAACATTTAATCATGTTGCTTTTGTATCTAGTTTCACAGAAATTGTGAAAAATGGTGTTCACTTTTTAATAATGAATATCAATTGCCATTATTTTTTACATTCCTTAGTAAAGCGAAATTATTATTTAAATTTAAATAATGTTTTAATTTAAACCAAATAACCGAAATTTTAATCTAAACATCCAGACTTTAATTTAGTGTCATTAACGAAAAATCACAAAAGACCTGCATGTTGACGAACAATGGTTTGTATAAAATATACTGTATATATAAGCCTCCCCCGACTGAACGAATAACTGAGTATTGTAGATACTACAGTACAAACATTGGCAAGTGAGTCATAGACTCTGTACCAGGTAGAAACCAAAATAGACAATACAGAGCCTACTAACTTTCACGCACGGCTTCAGATACAAGTTTTTACCTTTTCGTTCTGAAAATTAGCTTACATATATGCAATAATGGCAGATAGGCAATACTTACTCTAAATTCAAATTTAAAACTTGATTAAATAAAAGTTTTTAAAATACAAATTATTGAAATATATATTTTTTTATTTTAAATTCAAGTATTAATTCGATGTTTTGAAAGTTTATAAAATGGAAAATCATTAAATTAATTTCTTTTAAGTAAATCAACAATAGTGAATATCTAAGTGTTACCAGATTCCATAATGTTGTGTCTTGTTTTATTGCATTTTCATTATTTTACCCGTCTGCGTGATTTATTATTTGTTTTTCTACTTAAACGTACGCAAATACGAAAAAGGATATCGAGTCCTCTTGCCTTCCCATTGCCTACGACGAGGAGACTCGTCTTTTGATTTCTGCTTGTAAATGATTATGTATTATAATAAATGTGCTTTTACCGAGATATAACAGGGTTTTGGTAAACTCAAAATATGGCAATGGGAATGACTTCATATAATTTAGGATTTGCAGCGAATGAGTTAAAATAAACCGAATTTTTATACACCGCACTTTGTTCAAATAATTATTTTAAATAACACATTATTGAATACAGTGGGATGCATTCGAGTTACTGAATTTAATTACAAATATTAAATTTAAATAAGTAGAATTTTGATACTATTAAGTTTTTTGGACGAGGATAATTAATTTATTCCTTTCAATAATGGCGTTAATTTCCAATGGTCCCTCATTTTGATCATAGTAGTCATAAAAAATTTTTAAAAGAACATTTAAAATTGTAATATTGATAAAAATGTTGACAAATTCAATTTCATATGGCATTCGAAAACCTAATAATACCAAATATATAATTTAGCTTTTTATTTTACTTATTAAATATTTTTTTGTGTTATATTTTTTTGACGAATTTAATTTTCTTTATTTTATTATAAATGTGAAATTTGAAATATTATTTTTAATAAACCCTAATTATTTGAATTTTACTGATATTTTTCATATTTTGTTTATACATGGTAAATAGAAATTAATTAAGTATATTACATAAAAATGCAATAAATTTTTGATTGTAAAATAAATAAATATTTAGTTTTTATATAAATATTTATATTTTCAAAGAAAAAATAAAAGCATTTTATTTTGTTATAAAAATTTACCAAATTATTTTTGTTTGAAACGTTTCTTCAGGTTTTATCAATGCAATAATTTTTTTAATAAATTTTCGATTCTATATTAATTATTTTTCTTGGAATAGTTTTGAGCTAAATCTCCTTTGAAATATTTGATTAATTTTGATTAAAATCTAAATGGAATGATTTACTTTCCCATTATTTTCATTTTTTTAATTCAAATATTTTTTATCTCACAAAGATATTTTATTTTTTTATTTGATTACTGTTAGTAATTATAAGAATTCCAAATAAAAAAATTTATAAATTACTAGAAATATAAAAATATTGATTGAAGTGGCTATTGGCATTTCAATATATGTATATAATATGTATTCATTTATAAAAAGTTCATTTTTATGTCTATAAAAAATAAAGTTGTGAGGAATATTTTAAATTTGGTTTGTTGAATTTTGTATGTTGAGTTTAGTATTTGGAAATGTGTTTCTCCCACCCNGATGGAAAATTGATATTTTGGATGTTCACGATAAATAATTATTCGAGTATATTTTGTATTTTAAAGTTTAAAAATATCAAATCTTTTCAAATTTTAATATTAAAAATTTAAATAAAGTAAATAACTTTTAACTAAGTTTTAAATTAAATAAATGTTCTTTCTTTAAATAAAATCATTTTTTAAATAAAATTAATATGTAGATAAATTATTACTAAAATTACAAAATTAGAACTTTAAAAATAAAATCTGAAAATAATGAAAAATTTGTTCGAATAAATGTTTATTAAAAACATTAACTACAATTTATTAATTTAAAACGATGTCGAATTACGAAAGCTTTTCTGAGAGTTGTCCAAAAGACAATTCTAATTGTATTGAAAATAAAAATTCGAAAACCCATTTTGGTGTTCTTAATATGGCGACACACGACCACGTGATTACGAACATTAGACGTCCAGATCAGAGACAAAAGTTGAAGCATTCATAACGAGCTTTAACAGATATGCGAAGACAATTGGATTTTCAGAGGAAAGGAAAATCTTATTAGCAACACCATATATGACTCGGATGTCATAATAAATTATGCAGCAGCGGCAGGTGAAACATGTGAAGAGAAACTAAGATCCGCGTTTTGAAAGGAAAAATATATCCTGAATGAAGGAACTTGTAGAAATGAGAATTGGATCCAGCGATCCAACAGTAATATTTAGAAAGGCTGATGAAATCTGAAAAGTTAATTGAGAAAAAGTTGGGTAAAAAGGAACTTTCAAATTTGGTCTATGCTAATCTGATAGATGATAAGAACGTGCAGAAAGAAATAGCTGTCAGAGTTGTCAAGAAATCTGAAGAGATTGAAGACATTCAAACGAGAATGTTCGAATATGATAAAAAGAAAAGAAATGCTCATGTAGCGGCATATAACACAAAAAGAGAAAATGAATGGAGAAGAGTGGAAAATAAAAAAAGAACACTTTATTCCAAGGGAATCTCTGTAAGAAAACAATTTAATAGTTCGGAATCTGTCTTGGTTGACCATATTTGTAATTTGATGATTTATCCATCAAAAATCTATGCCCAACAACAAAACCTTTCTCATGACTCTAGTTCCCTTCCATTATCGAGTGCGAGTACGCATACAATAACACCACAAATAGCTGATTTAAGTCTGATACTGTGATCATATTAGAGCCTTAGCCGGTAAGTTGATACGTCTTACCGATTTCCCCTCAGTTCCAAAACTGGATGAATCATCTGAGCAGTCTTGACATGAAATTGGAGTGTAGAAAAGGAAAGCTACATCAGAATGCAGATGCCCTTTCAAGAACTGAGTGTACTATTTGCACACAATGCCTGATGCCACATGAACAAGCTAAAAAGGTAAACAGCGAACCCGTTTGTTAGCTTTAAATCAAGAAGAATCACCGATTCCGTGACAGCAAAACAACAAGGAGATACATGACATATTGAACGAAATTAACTCACAGGACAATCCAAAATTCTGACTCGAGTCAGGATGTGTTCGAGCATTGGATGGACGAATTTGGATTCCAAAAACGATGAGAAAAGAATGTATTTTATTTTTTCATAGGTTTCTATGTCATGCCAGAGTAAAGAAAACATACTCTTTTAGGAAAGATGAATATGCCATGGAAGATTTTACAAAAATGGTAGAATTGGTAGTGCGCATTTGTAGTTCATGTCAGAAAGCAAAAACTTACACAGGACCAACAAAAGAAAAGACGAATTTGCTAATATCATTTTCTCCCTTTTAAGATGTTTACATGGCTTTTTGTGGACCGGTGTCTGTAATAAATGGAAAGAAATATATTGTGGGAATAATTGATAGGTTTAGTAGATATATAAGTTTGACTGCAGTGAGTAACCAAGAAGAAATAACAGTCATCAATATGATTTTGAAACGTTGGATATTTAGATTCGGGTCTCCTGCATGCCTTCATGTAGATCATGGGAAGGTTTTTGAATCAAAAGCGTTTACAGATTTTACAAAATCCATGTTGATTAAACTTAAGTTTTCAAGTCCAAATCATTACAGTGCAAACGGAATAATTGAACGTCAGTTTCGAACGATACGAGATGTAATAAATGCCGCATTACAAGAAAGCAGAAAGACAAATTGGGTGGAAATTTTACCAGAAATTCAGTTTAGTAATAATGCGTCAAAGCAAAACAGAATAGGATTCAGTTCTACGGAAGTGATTTTTTGGGAAGCGTATAACTTTAGATGGCTCTCCTCAATATGATTTAGATAATAAAAATGCATCGAATGTTTAAGAAAAATGGAAATAGATAAATTATCGGATGAAAAACAAAAGAGAATATTCAACAAAGGGGATACCGTGCTTGTTAAGATAGAAAATAGACAAACGGGTACTGATCGATATGAAGGACCATACAAAATTACTCATAAAAGACATGACCGTAGTGTTGAGTTGATAAACAAATCAGGTCGAGTTATATGCAGGAATATAGAATGGTTGAAAACTTTTAAAGATGGGGAATGTGAGGATAATTAGATGTATATAATTTTTTTATAATAACATATTTCTATTTATAATTATAATATATTTATGGATCCAAAGTATTCTTTATATAAATCTCCTGTGTTTCAGAAAATTTTGTAACAGATTCCAATTATTGTGTAATTTATTATTTTAAATAAATGTTGGAAAATTCTTATAGAGGTGATTGCATAAAATATGCAATGGACTTATCCCTCCGTTTATTAATTCAATTTTCCGTTTTTGAGAGACGTTTGAGAGAAGATTTTGGTCACTTTGTCTTGTTGTTTGTAAGTTATTAAGTAGCCGTAAGCTTTATAACTTCATATCATTGATAATAATCTTCAATTTGTAAGTGAATATTTTTAAGTGAATATTTACTATCCTTTTTTGGTTATAAGTTAGTAGCTTAGTAAGAATTAAAAATATTTTTTATCATTTTTTGATAAAAAAATATTTTTAAATCTTACTAAAATAGAAAGTAATTTTTCATAAACAAATTTATGAAAGTCATAATATAGATACCAGTAATCCCGTGTTTTATGGTCAATAATCCCGGGATTTCGGGATACCCATTTAGGTCCAGAATCCCGGGATGGGAACCCCTACTGAAGACCCAGGGGTTACAATGATTAATTCCAAATTTCATTTTTAATTTTATATTGAAGCTTTAGGAAATAGTGTATGTCAAAACAGCAGCGTTAAATCAATTGATTACTAGAAATTTGTCAACAAAGTACGTTGAAAATATCGAAAAAACTTCGATTTTGCTTTATCGGTCTGAATATATAATAGGTAAATATTTTAATTCGTTGAAGACTATCATGATTTTATCAGGGGACAGGAATCCAAGCCCCACTTTACTAAGTACATCAACCAATTGAATTGGTAGTTCCAAGTTCACCTAATTTTCGCACAACTGCCTGTTTGAAATGAAAAAAACATCCCTGATAATTTATTCTGTAAAGATTTAATAAATGTTAAATAAATAGACAATAAATGTCTATACATTCTTTTTTTATAGAAAATTCTAATTATTAAAACAACATTATGATACAAAATTGTTAATATAAAGTTTGCAGCAAGCCATTACCACAGTGGAACAATGGAGCGACTCCTCAAGTCAGAGAAGTGCATCACCACACGCTACTGTTGCAAGATGTCCACAAACCTCAACCACAAGCGCACTAAAACTCCAAAATCAGAATCCAGTAGACTATTATTACGATTTTATGCAATACCTGTTTATCTGATTTTCATATATTATTTAGAAAGAATATGATAAAATATTATTTTTTACTTATTCTTTATGAAATATCTTATTGAAATTAGATTTAATAAATTTCTTGGTTTGTTATTTTGTTGGATCCTTGACTTTAGTAACTTTTTGATATTGTAAATTACTGTGGAATTGTTTTTATCCACTCAAAAAGAATCAGTTACTTCAAATGATGTTGAAAGTAAAGCGTTGAGGAATACATAACCTCTGTTTTGAAGTAGTCAACAAACGTAGGTTACGAAAAGTTTTACTACATTAATTAATGATATAATTTCCATCATTTTCACATTACTTCCATCTTTTCGGAAATATTCCGAATCTCATTTTAGAAAAACTTATTTCTATAAAAACAGATTTGACCAGCAAATCCATTTTCATAAGCATCTTTAAAACATAGATAACTTTGTCTCCAACTCTTTGATCTAACTGTATTTCTTATCCACATTCGTTCTGTTAAGTTACTCTGCTTATGTTATAAATAAAAAATATAGCAAAGGTTAGATCCAAACATTTTATTGCCTCTTACAGAATACTTGAATGAGCTCATTGGTCTGCAGATTTCCTCTCTTAACCATTTTGAAATACAAAAGCAGGTTGAAATACTCAAAATTAAAGATAATTGTTATTAAAAATTAAACAAATTAAAATGTGTTATTAGGTCATCAAGTATGAAATTTGTAGCTCTAAAGTGAAAATTTATCGATAATGTACCAATATAAATATTTGTGCAAATCATTAAAGTATGTACCCTTATTATCGCGACTTGTCATTTGAGCGGCAGATTGTTGTCAATTTGAATAAAAATTTGGTTGACGAGAAATGGTTTGTCGTCTACAATATGTGATGAACTTATTTCTATTACATCGAAGATTTACAACTCATAAAAGTGGACGAAATAAACGATGCTAAATTTTACTCTCTAAATATTGATTCAACACCTAATATATCTCATGTAGATCAGCTGACCTTCATTATTCACTTTGTTCTTCTAAGTTTTATAAACGAAAGATTTATGGGATTTCTACTTATATTTTCTTATATCTGTAGTAACTTGGAGAAATTTATTTTAGAAATTTTAAATAATTTAGATTTAGACATTACTAACTGTCGGGGATAGAGTTGTGATAATGCTTTTAATATGTCCCGTAAATTTAAGGGACTCCAATCCCGAATAAAGTAACATGTTTCTTCTGTGCATTTTCTGTCATGCACAAATCAATCATTAAATTTAATTGGAAATGATGTTACCGAAAGTTGCATGGAAATTACGCTTTTTTCAATATTTAAACCTAGCAGATCTGAAAAATAAGGTCCAATCACTCCTCGTTAAGCTGTAATTCCAAAATGGTTTCGATTTTATCCGGATTTGTTTTTATACCATCTCTATGCACTACATGACCAAGGAAACGTAGCTCATTCTGAAACAGTTCACATTTCTCTGGATTAGTGCGTTGTCTTGCTTCTTGCATCTTTGAGAATAACTTCTCCAATCTATCTAAATATTATATTTAAGTTTTGGAGAATATCAGAATATTGTCTATATATACAGTGTACATGTTGTATTTGAGGACAAATTTATGTTTTTATAAAATAAGATATATAATAATAGATAATAACTTTATTATTGAAGAATACTGTAAGCCTGAAAATAAATTATATTTTATACAATATTATTCAACTAAAGTGCCTCTCTTGCTTCAATGATGGCTTCTACAGGAGATCTAAATTGTCTACATGCTTAAATTAAATGATCCTTGTCCATATTGGACATTACCCTGACTATGACAGCTTTGAAAGATTCTTTAGTGTTGTGAAGATGTTCATTGACCTCTCTCTCAACAACTATCCAAACGTAGTGGTCCGATGGGAGGTAGAGGGGGTAATTATTAACGGTAATGTGGTCGTGCGTTACTTGTGCCTTATGCAATATTGCAGAGTTCTGATGGAATACAAAAGGCCTTCCCTACAAACAAAAGATTTTTATTTTTCTTTTTCTTCCAAACACACATCCTTGGTGTATTCCATGGTGAAGAACATTTCTTTATGATTTTATTTTGTTCCAAATTCATGATAGTATTTTCAACATGTCGGTTCAAATATACTGGTTGTCTCCGAGTTTATGTGTAATTGGAGTTCCAGTTGTTTTAATTTCATACTTGGTCTATGATGTTTTACTGATGATCCATTTCTCAGCCATGAAAATATTTTTATACTTTTCTGTACATTTATATAAACAAGTACCATCAAAAATGTGTAATTTTTCTTTATCATTCTGCAATATATCTACTGTTGTGTATTTACATTTAATAATATATGGGTCAATAGAGCAAATAATATCACTCTTCTGTATATGTACAAATTGTAATGATTCATTTCTTTCATTAAACCTATAAATTTGATATCCATATTCAAAACCAAGAACTTTAATCAATTCATTTGCAAATATAATTGACGGAGATATTTCCTTTGAAATATAAAATAGTTATCATATTTTTTTCCTCAATTTTACCTCTTTATTTCATACTCCATCCAATTCCATTTTCGTTCCTGTTGAGAATGGGGGAAGTATGTCTCTTCATCTGAAATTTTAGATCTGGAGGGCTGCAGTTTATTTGTCGAAACACAGTTGTGTTATGTTTTGTGTTAACGTGTCTGTTGTGTGGCGCTTTATGTGTGTGTGTGTTGTTACTGTTGTACTGTAAGTGCGTTTTATTTTCTGGTGTGTTGCTTGGTGTCGTTGATTCGGTGGAACCTTGTGCCAACGGTCGTGGCTCTGGCGGTGTTGTCATGGAAGCACGCTGGGTGGACAATGTTTTTGTGAGATGGAGTTTTTGTGGTGTTCGTGGCTGTTGGATGCGTAGATACGGTTGGGTCTTGTTATGACTTGATTTAGTCCTGAATGTCATCCTCCAAAAGTAGACCGGGCTTCAGCTTGCAGATATTCACAGTGAGAATTTTCGCGTGGACCAAGATTTTGGCTGAGCTATTGTCCAGTGCATTGTTTAAGTGCGTGTGTGGGCCGCTGTAGTGAGAGTTCGGCCATACCGCTTATCCTCGAGCTTTTAAAAGCAGAAATATCGTAGAAAATTTTCTACTCATGTCCTTGCGATCTAGTCGAAAAGCTTGGACAATAAATGCTTTATTCTCTAAATGGCTCATATAGCTAAATGGCAAGATCCACTGCGCTTATCGCAAGATTCTTCTCTTCATTGATAAGACACCATTGCATTCAAATCTGAAGTTTTCTAACTCCATGATCAAATTCTTTCCACTAAATATGACATCAGTAATACAGCTCCATGATATTTGCGTGATTTTTAATTTTAAACTGTTTTATTTAAAATTCTTTCTTCAACGTCTTGTGTTTTTTCACAGAGTCGTGTGCCAATGACAGTGACTTTACCTCTCACGTAACTGTATTTATGCGATTCAGAAGTTATCCAACACTTGGAACTGCGTTTCTCCTTCCACGATTGTCCTCTGTTTCCGTGTAGCCGGCTTTGCAAAATCAGGCTTTGTTCTTGAACAAGATCCGTAATCATACGATATGGAGAAAGAGAATTTTCTGCTTTATTTCTTTGTTCTTACAATCAGATATTCCTCGGCTGTATGAGATTTGTTCCTTTGAATATTTTAAAGACTGACAGAAAGATCGCAGTATATGCCCTTGTCGGCGATACGGCAGACAACACAACCTACAACATAATTATTACAGATCTAGGGGATATTTATAGAGATGATGAAAATTATTCGAACAAATTTTTTATTTAAAATTATTTTCAGATTTCATTTTTAAAATTCTACTCTTATAATTTCGTTAATAATTTCATCTAAAAATTAATTTAATTTTAAAATGATTTTATATAAAGAAAAACATTTACTTAATAAATTTAGAATTAAGTTTAAAATTATTTACTCAATCAAAATTTTTAATATTCAAATTTTACAAGATTCAATATTTTAAATGTTTTTAAATATCTTATGTTGTAATTTAAAATGCGAACTATGCTCGAATTCATCGTGAACATCCAAAATATCAATTTTCCATCTGGGTGCGAGAAACACATTTCCAAATACTAAACTCAAAATACAAAATTCAACAAACCAAATTTAAAATATTCGTCACACAAAATTAGAAAATTTACCCTATGAGCCAGTAACTGGCAAACAAAAGAATTTGAAATTTACCAATTTCTTAGAGTGCTAACTTAAGTACTGTCCATCCCGTTATGAAGTATTTTCACTATAACATTAATTATTTTTATTTGTAGTATTCTAGTTAATTTTAAATATTAATTAAAATAAATTTCAATGATTGGTGACAACGTTTTCCCTATCAACAATAACTTTAATAAAATAAATGTTTTACTTGAACTGAAATAATTATTTTGGTGAATCATATCAACAGTGCTCTCTTTCGTGTGTACTTCTTAAATATTTTAATATCACCCCCTAACTTGAACACCTCATGAAGTCGCACACTTTTAGTTTCGGAAAGATTTTGAAATTGAGAGTTTCTACTGTGAATTACTTGAAGAATTCGTTGATATTAAAAATATGGATTTCAATAAAATCTTAAAATTATAATGGCGGTGGAGAATTTAGCTATTACAAATGTATCTCAGTTATTTTCACTGATCTTTTCCATTCTTTATCAGAGTGGCAATGACGTATTTGATGCTCGTGTGATTCATAATCGTGCTGAGCACATTTGAGAATGTTCAGATCGATCAAAATCATTTTATATTTCAAGCAACATCAGAATGCAAAGTCGTTTTAAAAAATAAAGTTTTATCGAAAAAATCGACAAAAAAATAAAAAGACGCTCACAAAAATTCGAAATTGAAAAAAAATAATTAAGCTTCTTTCACAAAATTTTCAATAATTTCTTCAAATACTCGCACAAATTGTAACAAAACCATATTACAAGGAATCATGATTGGTCATATTATAGTGACAAACCCAAACGTAGGCCTGCAGTGAATTTTCGTACGCTTGCATTCATAGCTATGAAAGATGATCAGAAGCTCTTGTGGTTTCAACCCGATACAGAGTATCTGTTTCACTACCTCTTATGTAAATGTTGAGAATCGTAGTTTGCTATGTATACACAGGTTTAATTTGCTAAAGTTTATATTGAAATTCTCGAACAAGTTTTCTGGAGACATAAATTCTTGGCAAGCTAAACTAAATTTTAATTACAAAAAGAACTTTAAAAAATATAAATATTTTATTGATGAACAATTAATGTGACATTTACATATAAAATTATTGTTTTTTTTTAAAAGTTAGAATGTCACACAGTCATTTAGAGATCTCAAGGAACGTTTAAGCTGAGGAACAATTGGAAAAAATGGAGTACAAAGGTGGTTCAAGTAGTTCAAATCAAACTAAACAGACCT
>MQRK01213071.1:18839-51534 GCA_001938485.1 Girardia tigrina | reverse complement strand
TTATGTACGTGTTAATATATGTAAAATTTTAAATTGTAATAAATGTTATTTTTCTGTTGTATATTCATTTTTTGAACTTTATGTCATTTTGTTCTCAAATAGCTACCGCACCCTGTACAAGAAAATAGATACTTCGATTTATTCTTTCGTCTAAATTAGAGCGTATAAACATTCCATAATTATTTAAGAATTGTAATCTGACCAGAGTTTGTTACTAGTATTAAATGCTCTGATGGTAGTCTGTTGTTCTTACATGATGACTCACATAAATTCATCTAAAACGGCAGCAGTATCAGAAAATTTTATAAAAGTAGTATTCTTGGGCATCCGAAAATATTTTTGTTAACCACTTTAAACAAGCTTTCAAATATAATTATCTGACTCCTTTTCAAATGGTTCTTCCAACTTTGTAATGAATATATTAATTTGATTAACACTCTCTTGAGGTTTCAATTCAAATGAATCTCGTTGGAGATTAGTTTTCAAATATCAATAATAGTGATAAATCGAAGGAATTCTGCTTAAAAACTTTATTCAATTTAATCACAAAATTCTTCCGAATAATACAACGAATAAATAACTATGGAGGATTCCAAAATATTTTGTAAATCTTCTATTTAAAAATTTTACTTTTCTATTAAAAATTTAGTTTACTATTTTTTGTGTGAAAATTCTTTATGTTTTGGGGTATTTATACCCGTTTTGATTAAAAAAAATTATAAAATTTAAATTAATTTAATTTAAAATTTTAACTTTTTTAAAAAACATTAATTTAAAAATTTAAAACATTAATTTAAAAATAAAACAAAAATTTTAAAATTATGTAAATTTGTTTAACTAGGCTTAATTTCCCATAAAAATAATTCTAAAAATAAAATAATAATAATAATAAAATAATAATAATATTAATAATAATAAATTATTAATAATAATAAAATAATAATTGTAAGGATGTGTGAATTATTATTATTATAGTTGTTAATTATTATTGAAATTATTATTATAAACATATTATTATCATTATTAGATGTATGTGGATAGTATACGTGATTACGAAGTATGAAATTGAGTAACAGGATTGAGAATTTGATGATATAATGTATGTATGTAATAGTGTGCGGTGTCAATCATGTGGTGCTAACCCAGCAGATCTCCCTAATCCAGTTATGTAACTGGATCGAGGTGTGCTTGTATATAAGATAGAATGATTAGTTTATTATTGTATTATTAATATATCTTAGTAAATAATTTTGTCTTTTAACATGGCGACCACGACCGAAGTACAAAATTTTATCAGACCACCAGAAACATTTCTGAGAAACGGAGACCTGGATAATTTTATTCTGAAATTAAAAAGATTCTTCGAGCTCACTCAACAGCCTCCAGAATTTCAACAAACTCTGACAAAAGCATTCTTGTCAGTCGAATTAGTAACCCAATATGAAGATACCCAAAGCACAACTGAATGATTTGAAGATCGACTCCGAAAAGCGTTTGAACCAAAAAAAATTTAGCAGTAGATCTGGGATCTGCGTTACGTTTCCGTAAATCGGATGAGAATTGCTCACAATTCTTTGAAAAAATCGAAAAGTTAGTTGATAATATTCTCAGACACAAGTTAACGAAGCCTGCATTAATGTTGTTCCTGATACAACATGCAATTGAAGACAGAGAAACAAAGAAAGAGCTCAAGATGCGAGATGTCAAATCCTTGGACAAGGCCAAGGAAGTGATTTGTAGAATGGAAGAAATAAAGAAAGTATTAGAAAGCGAACAATCACTCGCTGCAGTTCACGTAAAAAAATATGCCGATTGTGCAAGAAAACCAAGACAAGAGACTGATTTCAGGCGGCAGACGATGCAGAGTGCGAGTAACGTAAACCAATTGTCTCATTTTAGAAGATTTCCAAATTATGAACGAAATCCTGGTCCAGTTCGAGTTCGCAGATTCTGGGCGTGCAGAGAAGAAGGCCACATTCGCGCAGAATGCCCGAGCATAAGATGCAACAAGTGTAACAAAAACCGACATTTCAAATATCAATGCTGGTCAAATAGAAAATCTTTTGACGATCGACAGGGATACTTCAAACAGAGATATTAGAAAGTTGTCAAGACAATGATGGGAGATACAAAGACCACCCAACGAGGGATCATGATGACGAAAAAAGGCGTCATATGAACTCAATCAATATCACGAGGACAATCGGATGGTACAGATAGAAGAAGCCCAGAGCAATGATCGAGATTTAAAAGGAGAGGCTCCAGCTTACAGGGAGGCGCTAGGGGCTATCAATCTGGGTTAAGTAAGTATGTGATTGACACCGAATGTTATAATGCGAATGTGTATGAAGATAATGAATTTGTGATTTTGAATGATGCTGAATGTGCTGAATATGAGTATGATGATAATAATAATGACTTTATTAACGAAAATGTTACGAAAAACAACGCAATTCGAAACGAATGTGAATGTACTGATAATATTTTTACTAATAATGATTTTATTTATGTTACTTTGAGTGTATGTTGTATTAAAGAAAGACGTGATGAAATATTATCTTTAAAAATAGTATTAGGTGTACAACTAATTAATTTCGTATTTTTTTCACTTTTATACTTAAATAAATGGTTTTTTTAACAAAAAAAATACGAAATTAATTAGTTGTACACCCAATAATTATCCTTATTATAATTCTTTCAATTCTAATAATGCTAATGGTAATAATTCACTTTTTGAGTTGAATCTAAGGAGACCCCCCGCTTTAACAAAAATAGCATTTGAGGTAATGAATGGTAGGCCTAGTATAAAAATTTGGTTAAAGGATGTGATTAAAGAACATTGCTTACTAGATACAGGAGCAAAGATAAACGTAATTAGTCTGAATATTATTGAGAAATTGAAAATGAGTAACAGAATAGGAAAGTGTGATATACAAGTCACATATGCAAATGACAGTCGGATTAGTTATTCTGGGAGTGATATTTTTAAAAATTACAATAAATAAAAAAGAACAAATAATACGTTTTTATGTTGCGACACATATAGAACCATCAATTATTGCGGGAATAGAAATGATGACGATGTTTAATATAAATTTAACAATAGATTCAGAAAAGAATAAGAAACAGGTGCTGAGCATTGAAGATAAATATAAAACTCATAATAATTTGCAGTTGGAAAAGATAATGCGTGAATTTAGCTCAATCTTCATGAAAGACAAGTGGGATGTGGAACATACAACACTAGTAAAGCACAAAATTTTGACAAATGGGGGACCCGTAGCTATAAATCCTAGGCGCCAACCAGTGCACGTAGAAGAAAAATTAAGAGAAATATTGACAAATATGGAGAAATCAGGCATAATAAGAAGATGTGATTCAGTATGAAACAGCCCTTTAGTTTGTGTGCTAAAGAAGAATAAAACGGATTTGCGAATTTGCCTAGATTTCCGAGCGTTAAATTTGATTACGGAACGACCACTTTTTCCTATGCCCAATATTGATGAAATGATTGAGATTTTGAGTGGAGCGCAAGTGTTTAGCTCAATAGACTTTGGTAATGCGTATTACCAAGTCGAGTTAGAAGAAGAATCGCAGTTAAAAACAGCTTTTTCGACTAAGAGTGGACAGTATTGTTTTAATAGAAGGCCGTTTGGCGTTGCAGCGGCCCCAGCGACTTTTCAAAAACTCATGACAGAAATTTTAGGAGAATTAAATTGGAAAGAAGCGGTTGTATATCTAGTCGATATACTATTTTTTTCTCGTGATGAACAAGAACATTTAAAGAAACTAAAAAGAATATTCAATAAAATAAAAGATGAAGGACTAAAAATTAATCCGGACAAATGTAATTTTTTAAAAGGATAAATAAAGTTTTTAGGACATATAGTAACCAAAAACGGAATTAAAACAGATGACGAAAAAATTAAGGCAATGCAAGAATTCGAGACTCCAAAATGTGTAAAGAGATTGAGAAGTTTTTTTTCGGTTTGGCCAACTACTATAGGAGATTTTTTAAAGATTACGCGTAACAGTCAAGAGTTTTAGAAAGCTTATGATGGAGTTCGAAAGATACATTAGTGTGGACTGAGCAATGCGAGGAAAGTATTTAGATTTTTAAACTCACTATTTATGTTTGTTTAGAGAAGGGTATTATTACCTGAGAGTATTATTCCGACTAGTAACCTAACTCGTTATGATAGCGAACAAAACTTCAATCACCAATTTGTTAAAAATGGTTTTTCAAACATTCACGTGTTTGTAAGGCTGTTTGATGTGGATTGCCGTCTCGTTGAAAACGTCACTGCAACATGATTCCTCTACACTGCAAATATAAAAAGTCTTGTAAATCAATTGAATGTATTGCATGGAATTTAAATGACTATCAACAAAGACTGGGTCACTCAAATGAGACTTGATCACTGTAGTCCAGATCATAATAATTTAGGGGTTATATTTTATTTAATTATAAAATTATTGATTTTTCTTACTCCAGAACACTTCATTATGTGCCTTCCTAGAGGCATAAAGAGCACATTCGATCACTATGATTTTATGAGTAGCCTCTTTCCTAGAAGAAAGATACTGAACAAATGTCGGCTTTGATGATTTAAATTCTAAATCATGGCACATAATTTCATCGTGATAATTTTATTATATATTAATTTCATTGTGATAATAAAAACGATAGTAATTTGTGCACATTTCACCTTATGTAATAAAACTAAATATGAAAATATTTATTACAAAATACAAATGATAATAAATAATTAGAAAAAGAAATAAAAATAGAAAATTAAGTATTAAAAATATTATTTAAAAAGATGAATTAAGAGATATTCCTCCCAAATAATAGAGTAAATTCGAATTCTAAAAATCGTTGATGATTTTTTGAAATCTTTCTGCATTATCATTGAGTTGTGATTATTATTTGTTTAAGTATTCTAAAAACATTGTAAATAATTAATAAATTCTACTTGTTGATATTATGAATCCTGAAGTGAAACCAGGAGATTTAACTGGCGACCACGCTGGAGTTCCAATAAAAGTTTTGAGGCTTCCTAAACTAGAACTTCCATCAAAATTTAAGGAACCATCGAGAAGAAAATGAAGAAGTACAATGGAGTGGATTCTGAAGGTCAAATATGGTATAGAGACATATGCAAATTCTCAGAATTTTTTGGGTTAATATTCTCAGAAATGTGTAACTATTTGTTGATAGACGAAACGAAAATTCTTTGGGGGAATGCAACAGAAGAAGGTAAGAAACCAATGCCAGATGTGGAATCCAAAAATTGGTTCCAGAAAACATTTATAAAGAAATTATCGCTGTTGGAAGAATTGGACGAACTAAGCCAAATTTATCAAGGTGAGAATGAAAGATTAATATTAATCTTAAGAATTAATATAAACTACTTATAATTTATAAATAGATATCTTGCAATTAATATTGTTCGGGAACTCAGAATTTTCCGTTTTTCCCCAGTTTTGGATCTTAAAAAGTTTTTTCGACAAATTCTTTTAAATAATCATTTATTGTCATTGAGAATGAGTAAGTGTGTAAAGTTTGAAGAAAATCGGTTGAGTTAGAGATCTTTAAAAAGAGGTTTCTAAATTCCATGGATATATATATATATATATATATATATATATATATATATAGAAAGTAAGTTAATAAAAAACGTTTTAAAAGAATGGAAAAAGCAATTATTTTCTTATTATTTTTATTTAGAACTTTTAATATAAATTTTAGTTCTGATTAAGATTTATATTTTTTATTTTTAAATGGTCTTTTCTGTTTTTATATCTGTTAGTTGTGTTTATATTGGTTCCAATATTCGAACTAGATTCATGATGATTAAATTTTTATTATACATTAATTTAAGAAATTTTTATCTCATTTTCTTTAAAAACTTTTGTCATTTGTATTTTCGTTTCACCTGTTTTTTAAATCAAAATTCATTTTATCCGAAATTTCGATGTCTTTTTCACCACATGTTTGTTTTTGATAAATAAAATTTTTAAAAATTTTTAAGGCATTGAATGCTTCTTTAAATGTTATTGGTACATCTTGAATTGCTTCACAGTCCTTTGTTGCATTTAAATCTATATTATCAATTGCTTCTATTTGTAATATTTGATCTTTATTGAATATATTTTTATTTGTAACTTTATATTATTATATTATCAATTGGTTCTATTTGTAATATTTGATCTTTATTGAATATATTTTTATTTGTAACTAAATCGACAATTTCTTCTTCATTAATCGATCCATGAATTTCATTTTCCACCTTAATAGTAAGATAACCATATGCCAAATAATCTGTCTCCATGTTTAACTATTTTATTGCGTCATCTAATTTATTAAGATCATTTTCATTTAATTTTTTTTATTTGATACATTTTTTTTTCAATCCACTTATTATTCCTGTATGCTTCCAACAATTGACAATCGTTTCTTTAGTCACAGTATTCCATGAACTTTTAATAAAACAAATTGCATCCTTAACTTTTATTGAATTGAACAGGTCGTGCTTTTTGTGTCATTTACTGATTGATGTATTTCTTCATCATATTTATCGAGGAAGTATCTTAATAAATTTCGTCTATAATGGGCATTAAAATTCCGTATTATGCCTGCATCCAATGGCTGTAAAACTCCAGTCATAATATGTCGTAAAAAAATTAGTTCAATATTTGTAAAATTGTCACATTTGTGGGATGGTGCATTATCCACTGTTAGTGCATTTTTCTTCTTTTGTTTCTCATTTCGTTATCTCAATCACGAACATATGATTGAAACTCTTCAGTGGTGACCCATGCCTTACTATTTGCTTTGTAATGAACAAAGGAGCTAACATTGAATTTTTTAAAACATCTGGGATTAAAATTTTTTCCTATCACAACAGGTTTTCTTTTATCACTTCCATCACTATTAATACAAAACATTACTGTAAATCTTTCTTTTGATTTTTTTCTTCCCTTCCATGGCTGTGAGGCAATAGTTCTACTAGGTGGGTATCTAAAAATAACCCCGTTTCATCGAGATTATAAATATCACTCATTGCAAATTTTTTCAATTTATCTCTAAGAATTTCTTGATTTTTTTTAATATCACTCTGCTCTAATGGGAGGTGGACTTAATGAGAGGGTTCACTGTATATATATATATATATATATATATATATATATAAAACATTGCAGTATTGTTTTACTGCATCAATTGTAATAATTTGTAATTGAAATAATAATAATATTTTTAAAAGGTGAATTGAGTTTTGGTTTTTGCATTGAATTTGAAATCGAAAATTTGAAAACAAAATTTAAAAATGGCTAACTAGCTATAATCAATAAAAACGAGTCGTCGTTGTCAGTGCAGCTAAAGCTAAAAATTTTGAATCTGCTAGAATCAAAGTCTGTTACCCAGCAACAGATTGCCAGCCACATTTGCATCGTTCGATCGGGTGTGGCCAATATTAAAGCTAAAGAAAACAATATTCAATTTGAAGCTTTGAAAGCAGAAATATACAAAGAAAACGACAATGAAAAGGTTTAATCAAAGACGTAGAATAGGCTGTAATTGAGTGGCTCAAGAAAAAGGGGGACGCAAAAATGCAGCTGTAAATGGTCCTTTAATGCTTGAGAAAATTACGCAGTTGGCTATGCAGCTCAAAGTTGCTTTCATTTCAAAACACAGTTGAATGGAACGACTGAAGACTAGAGAGGGAATCACTTTTAACCGTATACGTGGTGTACAGACAGCAGCTGATACACTGAAAGTAGAGAACTGCATTGAAAATATTCTTCCTGGAATCCTAGAAAATACAATAACATATCTAGTACTTTTGTAAAAAATGAAAGAATAATAAAAATTCAAAAGTGATATCCTATCAGCCGGAATCAAACATGTGCTTAAAATTTTACATTATAAAGTTTTCAGTATGGTCTGGTTAATGTGACATCAATATATATATATATATATATATAAGGGTATGAATAAATGTAGTAGATAAATGAATTAATTCGGAGGATAAATAAATTATTCCAGAAGATAAATTTAAGTAATATTAAATGAAAAGATAAATGAATTAATTTAGAATATAAGTACACTAAACCAGCAGATAAATTGCAAAAAAAGAAAAGATGTTTTTATTAATTAAATTTATTTTTATATCAAGTTTTATCCATAAAAATTACATTTTACATTTTTTTTAATTATTAGTTGGCAACACTTCATTTGTATTGCGCTTCTTAGGCACTGGAACAGGCATTGTTTCCAAAGCAAATGTGATTTCTGCTGGGCGACCACGCTTCTGCTTTGGACCCAATGACATATTTTGCGCTCTCAATGGTATTAAAGTATATTCATAACGACAGGCAAGCAGTAATAAATGTTTGCAGATATATTTTTTTTTGAAATTCTCTGCAGTTGCACGTGCTAAAGGTCGTATCCTTATCTTCCATTAAACACAGTTCCCAGAAACGCGACTGTATGTCATTGGACGAATCAAAATCAGTCCAATTGAGTTTATCTTTTAGCCTTCTATATTCTTTTAAATCTGCTTTGAAATTTGTAGCAATAGTTCGACCTGATGCCATGTAATGAATCTTCTTTGTTTTTTGACACCACTGCTGTCATTTCTCTTTGAGTGGTGTTGTATGTTTTAAGTCACAGTTCGTGACTAATTGGTGGCACCTCGTCAAACAAAATCGGGTTAATTGGTTTTTCCGGATTCCTATTGATCGACCAATCTTTGACAATTTTAGACTCAACTAATTCCAGAAAGCGAGCCAACGATAAACGCTTGAAATTTGTTCCATCTTTCTTTATCACACCATTACTTGATTCTAAGCCATTATTTGTGCTTGATAATCCTGGCGCAAATCTTTCATACCAACCCATATATTTTGTGTACCACTCTTTTTCCTAAATATTGAAGAAATTGATTAATTGTATTGTCCTTTAGATCATTCCACTTTTTCTTAAACAACTGGAATCCTTTGTCAAATATCTCTTTAGATTCGGATAGCTGTAGAATAGAGATATCGTAACGCAACCGAGCTTTATTGTCTTTGTTGATCGCTTTGAATGGTGATTTGTATTGAGTCTGATCCCTCGTACGCCTTTTTCATGTGGAACCAACACATTACTCTTTTTTTAGGGAATTTTCACCAAATGCTGATCTGAATCTAATGGTCGTTGCGTCTGCGGCATCTGCTATTAAAGTGTCAGATTTATAATAAAAATTGTCAAATTGTTTGGTACACGTCTTAATTGATTTGAATATGAATTCGAAATCTTGGTTGCGTTCATTTGTGCAAATTGCTATACCGAACGGATGAAAGCTTTTCTTTTTATCTGTTGTTCAAACCATTAACACTGGATATCCTTGATAAATCAGTTTGTATGTTGTATCGGCACAAAGGTGTTTTGATTTTTGGCATAATGAGGTCAATCGTCTTGTTGTTATCCAGATATTGAACTTGGGTTCCATTTTACCTGTTGATGGATTCACTTCACTGCCACATTGATGCCTTACGTAAATATGATCTAAACATTGGTTGTCTGGGATTTGGCTTCTCGCACTGCGCCATTCATCTAATTCTGCTAAATAAATGCATATTTTGGATCCCTTTTCTTTCTTGATTGTCTGAGTGAAGTTGCGTTTTTGAATCCGATTAGGTAGCAGTCTATTAGGAAATTTATTTTCCAGTTTTTCTTTTATTTGAGCTGGCTTTTGAAAGTCCAGAAATATGTCCTTAATCGCTTCTTTTATTATATGCGGTATTTCACAATTGTTTAGCTTCACATGCCAATTGTAGTTTGTCTCTGATCGATACACTGACACGCTTTCTTTGTCGTGGTGAACAATCATGAACATTTTGTCTGGGCATCCACAAGAAGCTTTGAATTTACATTTGTAGAATTACTTCATCCCTTCAGTTTGTCAGTCCCGTAGATCTGATTTCACCCATAAATTGTCTTGCATTGTATAGTCTTTAAATCGTCTTTATCACTAAATGTTTTTATCTTTTCGTACGTTGTTTTTTTCCACGTTTATTGTTTGATCTTGCACTATTTTTATCTACTTGCTGAGATGTTTTTGGTTGTTTTTGGATTTCGATGAATTCTTCTTCACTGGAATCATCTTGGTCCGGTAATTCGAAATTTTTTAAGTTCATGGCTTTTTGATTAAAATTCTATTTAAAAATAATAGTAATACAATTTATTTTACCTTTTTTAGTTAGATTTTTACCTTTTTTAATTTTAAATTTACATTAAAACTTTAATTTTAAAATTTTAAACAAAAACATTTATCTTCAGTTTTAATTAATTTATCTGCTGATTTTAGTAAATGTATTTATCTTCAGTTTTAATTTATTTATTGTTGGTATAATTCAAAAAAATTATCTTCTACTTTAATTCATATATATTCTAGAATAATTTTTTTATCTTCTAGAATAATACATTTATCTTCTAAAATAATTTATTCCCCATATATAATGATTTTAATAAATAGATTTCCATCAAAATTTTCAAATCAATATAAATTTGATAACTTATGATATATCTGAATATTCAAAACATTTAAAATATCAATCTTCCATCTCGGAAAGACAGACAATTTCAAAACAACACAGAATTCAACATTCAATAAACAACATTAAAAGATATTCATCGAAATATTTTATAAATAGAAACTTCATAGTAAGAAAAAGTGATACTTATTCAACGCTTACAAAATAAAATATTAAATATATTTCATTAAATATCAATTGTTAATTGAGTATAGTGTTTTTTGTAAAATTTTATTAATTAATGTTTGTGTGTCTGAGAGTGTATGTGATATTATCATATTTTCAATCAACCAATCACTGTCGAGAAAAGTTATTGATTAAATACATAATAATATTAATTAAATACATTATAAAAAATCAATTGATTAACAAACTATTAAATTTTGTTCTATTTATTTGTAACTAAAACAAAATCGGTCTTAAATAATCATTTTCTTTTGGATGTTCTAAATTGTTTGTAATTTGGCCATGAAACTCTTTGTGAAAACATTGGATAATAAAACTGTTGCTATTGAAGTGATCAACGACGAGCGAATAGTTGATGTCAAGAAAAAAATAGAAGAAAAGACAGCAGTAACGGTTGAAGAGCAAAAACTCGTGTTTCAAGGAGCTCTATTGGCGGATGACAAACAGGTCAAAGAATACGGGCTCAAAGAAAATAATGTCATTAATATGATCGTTCGTATAAAAGGAGGATTTAATTAAAGCAAAATTAATAATTATAACCTTTCAATAATTGATTATTTTCAAAATATGAATACAAATTTATGAGATTGAGGATATGGTATTTGTTTTCCTATTTCTGATGTTTGTCGAACGTGAGACACATTTATTTAAACATTACATTTAACCAACTAATCATTACAATCGTAGTAAATATTATGATGGAAATATATAATGCTTTTAGGGAAAATAATTCCAATTATATTACATGTATGAAGGAAGCAGTAGAAATATACACATAATAATATTTATTTTACCTGAAATACATAATCCGATATATCATGGTTTACACTGCACGGTCTAACTTAATGTGGACATTAATATTTTCACGTTATGTTTAACAAATCAGAATGGTAATACGGATTTTCGATAAAAATGTAAATGAAAATATAAATCGATATTGTCACTGTTCAATCTCTCCAGATCAACTTCTCCTACTCACTCTGCATTTTTCCGTCAGGTTATAAATCATTCCATGTCCTTGAACGAATCAAAATCAGTCCAGTTGAGTTTATCTTTTAGCCTTCTATATTATTTTAAATCTGCTTTGAAATCTGTAGCGATAGGTCGACCTGATGCCATGTAATGAATTTTCTTTGTTTTTTGACATAACTGCTGTCATTTCTCTTTGAGTGGTGTTGTATGTTTTAAGTCACAGTTCGTGACTAATTGGTGGCACCTCGTCAAACAAAATCGGGTTAATTGGGTTTTCCGGATTCCTATTGATCGACCAATCTTTGACAATTTTAGACTCAACTAATTCCAGAAAGCGAGCCAATGATAAACGCTTGCAAGTTGTTCCATCTTTCTTTATCACACCATAAGTTATACGCAACAAAAAGTTAAGAATCCACTATGCTACGATGGAAGTTAGCCTGCCAAGCGGCCGCGAATTGTTTTATTTTATTTCTTTTAACTCTTTAAAGACCACAGGCATATTTTGAGATCACTTCAAAACCAAATGCATGTTCTGTGTAATAATCAATATTTTCAGCAATGAACAGCTTCTATTTATTAAGGAACACTGGTTCTTTTACTTTTTTGCATTGAAATTAATTTTATTATATGATTTGACTTTGTTTTACAATGATTAAGTTGGACATTTTTTGAAAAAAACGTTGTTATTTATTTCAAGTAACTGTTTAGTCTGTCAGAAATTATTTAAAATATCATATGTACGAAAATATTCACGTTTATAGGATATTATCAGTCTAAGAAAAATATTTAAACTATGTAGTTTTGTTAAATGGTATTTTCATAGCGAAGAGACTCTGTGGCCTTGTTTGAGATCAAACCTTTTTAAAAGACATCTAGACATACAAACAAAATAAAGCCCTAACATAGAACGGTCCTCATTGGGTTAAGGTATGGATTTGAATTTATTTAGTCTGCGGGTATTATTTACTGGAAAAAGAATGAATGTGATTATCGCACCACTAAAAGAATCTAGACAAAAAACGATATTGGTTTTGCCGAGGTTTCTTTAAAAGCGAAAAATGATAGAAATAAATAAATACAGAGTTGTTTATTAAATAACTAATATTATACTATAGAAATGTTAGAAACAGTCAAAAATCCGGAAAGACAAATATTATTATTATTAATAATAAAACTATACTGACAGTCTCTTTATTATAACAGAGTTGATAGAAACGAAATTGTGATGATTGAGTCCAAATGAGAGATCGACCTTGCTTGGTATGATTGTTTTTTTATAATTTTCTTCACATATCTGCCAATTTTATCTTTTTTTTATCAGAAAAGAGGATTGATATAAATGATGCTCTGTTCAACGAAATTTACTAGAGTCCTAGATGAAGACTGTATACTTTTTTTTGCAAAAGAAAGTAAATACAAGGTGGATATGTTGTGTCTTGTATCTTGAAAATCGAAAAATCTTTTAAACGTAATGCTGAAGAAAAAGAAAGTAAAAAGAGGGGGATTTGCACATTGACCCGATTTGGAAAAGGGGTCAAAAAAAAAATCAAAAATATTTAGAAATATGCGATTGGATTGTTAAAAGTTGGGAAGATGTTACACCACAGTGTATTAAAAATGGATTAAAGAAAGCAGGGATTCAAACTTATGATGAAAATATCGAAGATGGTGATGATTCAGAAATTGAAACTGGAAGTGAGGATAAAGATTTACAAGAAATCCAAACGGAATTTTTGCACATTTTCGAAACATTTTAAATAATAGATGATGAAGATTTTGATGGATTCGAGGAAGTCGAATAATCTTAAAATAAAATTATTGATTTTGTTTTTATATATTTATGTTTTTATTTTTATATAAGTCGCACACGCGTATATTACTTTTTTTCATATAAGCCGCGGTTTATAGTCCGATAAATACGGTAAGTTAAGTTTTTTTTCATATTAAATTGATTTTTTCATACTAAAATGATATTTTTTATATTAAATACAGAAAAACTCATTAATCAAACTAAAAATCTAGTTATTGAAAATGTTATTGAAGTAAAGTAAAAATGTTATTGTTATCTAGTTATTGAAGTAAAGTTCTGTCTGCATAAAGGTGGATTTCAAAAAAATTTGATTTTTTAATATACTAGTTGTTTATATATTCAAATCTTTGATTTAATTAATGAGATAAAAATAACTTTTGATTTCTAAAAATTTTTTCGGATAAAAATGCATTAAGTAAATTTTAAAATAAATATTAGTTTTTTTAAATCGTTTACTAAAAATATTATTAAAATTTATAATTATAAAACTTTTTAATTAATTAGTATTTAAACAATAATCTCATTAAATTAATCTCTTAGATTTAAATAATTAATCAATAACAATCAATCTAATCTGAGTGGAGAGTCGCCAATCTACAATCAACAAACTTATAACATTGAGAATTTTCCCTCGCAGCATGTTCAGACAATATTTATATTAATTAACATTAAGAAGATCAGCTTTATTATGAAATGGTAAAATTGATTAAATATAAGAAAACAACCCTTTTAAGATATCATATTTTGGTACGCAATTTAATACCATAATGTAAAGCTGTAGAAATAGCAATTAATAATGTAACTACTGTCAGTTCGAAAGTTTAAGGGTTCAATGTGTGACATGGCAATTTTAGAATATGGTTTATATGTATGCCGTAGAAGGAGTGTCTGGTATTTTTACTATTTTTCGATGGCAGTAAAGAGATAATCTTATTCTTGATCTTACATTTCAATAAACTAAAATTTTTTATTGTTTCAACTAAAACATTTCTATTGTAACAAAAAAGAGATAAAAAATTAGTTAAAAAAATGTCCCTGTTTTAATTTGAATTCTATTTTATTGCTTCAACCACGGCAACAATAAACATTCTTTTGCTGACGGTCTGTTTGGTGGATGCCTTGTAAAAGTCAACTTTAAGAAGGAAACTAAATCAGGATTTTCGACAAAAGACTTCTCTTCATAATTAACTTTATTTACGTTAAATTTATTTATTTGAAACGGAAACTTACCTGCAGTTGCTAATTTATAAAGAATCACTCTGAATGACCAGATATCAACCTTTGGAGTATGAACCTTCTTGTTGAAGATTTCAGGGGCCATGTATTTTATTGTTCCCATCCTTCTACGAACTGGTTTAGTTTCATCATAAACTCCCGCAAACCCGAGATCAATTATCATTATATCAAAATCTTCATTGTCATTGATCCTCACAATGTTTGATGGTTTCAAATCTCTGTGCATGATTGAAAGAGAATGCATATGGTCAAGACCACTAAGAATCTGATGCGAGATTTTTTTAATTTGGTTCATGGGGAATCTTGTGGTCATGTTGTAATTCAAATCTCCGTATTGATAAAAGGGTAGAAGGAAGATGGTGAAGTTGTCGAATTGTATTTTTTCCAAAACTTTTATAATATATGGAGACTCTTTACATTTCATTAACATCTTATATTCATCAAATATTTTATTATTACTTACTTTTCCGACGTACTTCTTATTGTTCACATTGTTTCGAAATACTTTTACATTTTGTTTCAGATTTCGCACAAATATAATATTATTTTGTTGGAATATATTTTCAAAAATATCTTTATCTAATATTTTATCGTTTTCCATTATTTTAAAAAAAATTTTTGTGTTACAATTTTGATATATTTATTTAAAAAATCTTTAAATAAAATGAAAACATAAAAACATTAAAAAAGAATTTTATTTAATTCTATTGGATAATAAAAAGCTTAATTATTATATTGAGTTTTTATTTTTATATTTATATTTTACATTTTCCAAATTTAACATTGCCGGCGTTCATAATGTGTTTTAATTCAAAAGTTAACTCAAAATAACAATTCGGTCAACTTTTCTTTTAGTGTCCTTTATTTTAATTTTATCTGAATTGTTTCGAATTTCAAATAATTATCTTTATTATAATCTTTTGTGTTATCAGAATTTATTTTAAACATTTAAAGAATTTCAGAGTTTCATCCTAATTTTTGAAAATAAATGAAAAATATTAATTAATATTAATTAATTATCAAATTTTTGATTGTTTAAAATTAAATTTAAACATTTTAAAAAATACAAATTGAATTAATATATTAAAATTTTAAATTGTATTAAAAATTACATATTACATCCGAAAATTTACATATTACATTTGAAAAACATTTTTAATCTTTTTAATTTAAAATTAAATTAAATTATTTGAAATTAGTAGGAATCAAAGAAAATATCAATCATCCATCTGTGTAGGAGAGGCACAATCCGAATCAACATACAACATGAAAAATATAAAACAACAAACAATTCAAAACATTCCGCAACACTTCTTCTCTTCAAGATCAAACTAATCAGTTTTCTTAATTAGAATCTCTGAATTCATTACTACCTTGAGTGTAAAAAATCGATGATTTAAATAACAATAAAATAAATTACCAATTCCATCTGGATGGGCATTTATGTAGTTCAAAAGGGTCGGATATCGTTCAAAGCAGTTCTGATTCATCGCTCTGGTTAACAAGGGTCTCTCAATCACTTTTGCCACAAAGTTTCTTGACTACGTGACTGATCTGTGACTTATAAACACCAAATTTTGATGCATGAATTGTTTGTAATTGCTCTGCATTGGCGTTGTTGTTCCTTCTAGCTGGGATGGGTTTATTTTTGATTTTCGACCATTCCTACACCGGTCTTGTATACTCTCGTTTTCGGACTCTATCTACTGTTCCCACAGAGCATTTTAGTTGTTCAGAAATGTCATCGTGAAAGCGGCCCACATGCAGCAATGTGACAATCTAAGCACGTTTGGCTTCCATGCATTTACAAACAGATTTTTAAATATCAAAGATTAATTTTGAAAGAATGTCAATACTTATAATCTCTATACTAAATATTAATAAATTTTTTTAAATCAGCTTAACTTCCTTAAATCTAGTGTCAAAGTCCATTGACTTTCACATCATAATTGTTGACAGAGAGCAAACCGTCGAATCATCATTTTGCAAAGAAACGGTGAAGATATTTAATCAGAGACGCCATACACATACGATTGAAAGACGAAATACACTGAGATTGGATAGAAATGTTTTTTATAAACGGAATTTATGTTAAATGGTATAATTCATGCAACAACTGGAATATCAATATTCGAAATAATCTTTGGGAGGAAGATTGCTACACTCTGTTTACAGCCATGACCTTGCCTCCAGAAACTACAATCTCTTTCAGGCAATTGTATATTTACTCAAAGGGCAGCAGTTCTATTCAGTAGAAGAGGTTGAACAAGAGTGCCGTGATTTCTTTGCTTCCACAACAACAGAGTGGTAGGTAACCAGAGAATTCGACTCACGACATTTCGACACAAGACAATTCGACACAAATTTTTTAATTCGACACATTTTACATTAAATACATATTTTTCATATTAAATACATATTTTTATCTTAAAAATGGATTTTTTCATACTAAATTAATATTTTTTCATATTAAATACAGGAAAAACTCCTTAGTGTAACTAAAAATCTAGTTATTGAAAATGTCGTATTTCAAAAAATGTGTAGTTAAAATGAAAACATCTCATTTCATTTATGTATCGAATCAAAAAATGTGTCCAATTAAAAAAATATATCCGATTAAAAAATTTGTGTCGAATTGTCGGTTCCATGACAATTCAATACAATTTTTTTTAATTCGACACAATACTCGTGGAATCGAGCAACTCGCTGAAAGATGTTTGACGTCCATCGTAAATAAAGGATTGTATTTCGAAGAATAAATGTGTTATGTTTACATGTCTTGTTATCTTGAACATTTGAGTGGAAAAACGAAAATTTTTTAATCACCCTAGTAATTGTATTTAAAAATATTTTTACATATTAAATTTACATATATTTTTACATAATTATTTACTGCCATCGAAAAATAGTAAAAATACCAGACACTCCTTCTACAGCATACATATAAACCATATTCTAAAATTGCCATGTCACACATTGTGTCTTTATACTTTCGAACTGACAGTAGTTACATTATTAATTGCTATTTCTACAGCTTTACATTATGGTATTAAATTGCGTACCAAAATATGATATCTTAAAAGGGTTGTTTTCTTATTAAATCAATTTTACCATTTCATAATAAAGCTGATCTTCTTAATGTTAATTAATATAAATATTGTCTGAACATGCTGCGAGGGAAACTTCTCAATGTTATAAGTTTGTTGATTGTATGCTGTTTAGATTAGCGACTCTCCACTCAGATTAGATTGATTGTTATTGATTAATTATTTAAATGATTAATTATTTAAGCAAATATAAATAAAATAACTTTCAAGTTAAAAACGGAAAATGTATATTTTATAATATATATGTAAATATTTTAAAATTAAAAAAATACATATGAGGAAATTGTTTCGAATAATCAATATTAAAAAATTCAAAAGTAATAATTATTAGAAAGATGACAATTGGGAAGGATCTTCTGAGAGCGGTACGGAGATGTTTCTAATTCTATCTAATTTCTAAATGTTTTAATAATAATTTTCTTAATAATAATAATATTAAAATACTGTTATTGTTATTGATTCCTGAATGATGGGGCGAATCAAGGAACAATATGAACGGTTCGAATTGATTGATGAATTGATTGTTGAATTTTTGATTGATTGGATTTTTCTTTTTATTTTGTTGGGAAGTGAAAACGAACGCAACAACAGTCTTACAGAATATTTGATTAACTTTCTTTGGATCTTCTGGATTATTTAGGGCATAGTTCAATAATGATAACTTCAATTTAGACAACAGTAAAATGGAAACTTGTTGTGAGTCGAATGATAGTTTGGAGAGTCGGGTATAGAATAGCTCGCATCGAAATAGTCTAAAAAAATCAAAAAGATTTTAGCTTAAAAGAAGAGGTGTTGTTTGCTGAAACACTAACCTGTGATACTAAAGAAGAAACTGTATTTAATCTGGTGAAAACATTTTCATTCAAAATGATATTCCCTTAATGAACATAATTGCTTGTGCAACAGATGGTGCACCATCTATGACTGGCCGTTATCACGGTTTTATAACCTATTTAAAAGCGAAGTTCCAAACATTTTTACCATTTACTAAGTGATTTATAGACAGTATCTTGCTGCTAAAAATCTTAGTCCACAGTTGCATGATTCCTTAAACATAGTCATAAAGGCTGTGAACAAAACAAAAAGTCATACTAAGAGTGATCGATTTTTTCATCAATTTTGTTAGAAAACTGATGAAGGACAAAATAAGCTTTTGCTACATACTGATGTAAGTTGGCTTTCTAGGGGAACTTGTCTATATCGTTTTATTTAGTTGTTTGACAGTATTCTGGAATTCTTTGAAGCAGAGAATAATTCTGAATGTTGTAATGAGATGAGGAGAATCAATAATGATGTGTTTAACTGGCTGGACTATATAAAAAATTTAAGGAAATGAACTTCAAAGCAAGATGATAAAACTTATTGATTACAAATGAATTATTGTTACATTCACCAATAAGCTTGATTTATTCCGTAAGAACATTCTTAGAATTATAAAGGAAGACAAAATGATATGGTAGCTAAATGTGTGACAAGTTTCTGAACTTAAATTAAGCTTTATCAGTTCATAGGCTTTTACTTTCAAAACTTTCAAAAATTTGTTTAGTAAAATTGATTAAGAGTTTTAACAGCGCGAGGTTTGTCGTTTACCTATACTTGTTGTCCTCTCTTAAAAAAGCTTTTATCGAAACGTTTTCTGATTTTTGAAAACTTCATGAAAACATTCGATGTTTTGAAAATCTGTTTTGGGTAAATTCATTATTACAAATATACTTTATTGAAGTGCAGTAAAGTGTATTATGACCTGCTTGAAAGAATTAGTAAAATAAGACCCTTTGGTGCAATGTTTTTCGTAATTTGTGTTTTCTAGGAACAATACCTAAACCTAAGTGTTCATCAAACTTAAAAGAAGTTACTTGAAAAATATGATAGATGTTAAATAATTTGTTTTTATAAAAAAATGATTTTCAAAAAATGTTTTAAAAATATTTATTTAAATGAAATATAACTTTAACTATTTATTCACAACAATTTACCTGATATATTAATTACAGCAAAATATTTGTTAATTAAGTCTGAAGATGGCAGAAAATCCACTGAAACATATTGCGACAAATAATTTTGTTTTTTAATGTAGCTATTGATTATTTATTCATTAATTTCTGTTTTTTGATCAACAATCATTTCTATTGACGATTTCTTCAAATATTAGTTAATAAATCGAAAAAATAATATAAAGATTTGTTATTGCGTCAACCATGGCAACATTAAACATTCTTTTGCCGAAGGTCTGTCTGTTGGAAGCTTTGAAAATGTCGATTTCAAACAGGAAATTAAATCAGGATTTTCGGCAAAACACTTTTCGTTATAGTTAACTTTTTTGTCATCAAATTGTTTTATCTGAAACGGAAACTTACCTGCAGTTGCTAAATTATAAAGGATCACTCCGAATGACCAGATATCAACTTTTGGGGTATGAAAGTTGTTGTTAAAAACTTCCGGGGCCATGTATTGATATGACCCTATTACTTTACAAACTGGTTTATTTTTATCATAAACTCCCGCAAACCCGAGATCAATTATCATTATATCAAAATCTTCATTGTCATTGATCCTCACAATGTTTGATGGTTTCAAATCTCTGTGCATGATTGAAAGAGAATGCATATGGTCAAGACCACTAAGAATCTGATGCGAGATTTTTTTAATTTGGTTCATGGGGAATCTTGTGGTCATGTTGTAATTCAAATCTCCGTATTGATAAAAGGGTAGAAGGAAGATGGTGAAGTTGTCGAATTGTATTTTTTCCAAAACTTTTATAATATATGGAGACTCTTTACATTTCATTAACATCTTATATTCATCAAATATTTTATTATCGCTTACTTTTCCAATGTACATTTCGTCATTGAAATTGCTCTGAAAGATTAATATATTTTTTTTTACATTTTGTACAAATGTAATATTATTTTGTTTGAAAATATTCTTAAAAATATCGTTGTCAGTCACTTGATATGTACTTTTGTAATCGTTACCAATCATCGTAAAAATATTTTTATTTTTGCTATATATTGTCTATAAAAATTGTAACTATAATAGAACCATAAAATATATAAAAAATCATTTTATTAAATTTAATTGGATAATAATAAATTCTTTAAATAGATAAATAAATACATATGTATATTATTATTGCGGAATTTGTGATATTGTTAAATTCACGAATAAGACAAAAATATTTAAATATTATAACTAGTAAATCAAAAAATTATTTTTTTATATCCATTCTTTATGCAGATTACACTCTATTTTACCAACAAAGTTTTTAAAATTTAAAAATTTAAGATTTAAAAAAATTTAATTTAAAAATCACATTAAAAATTAATATAAACTACTTATAATTTATAAATAGATATCTTGCAATTAATATTGTTCGGGACTCCGCATTTTCCATTTTTCCCCATTTTGGGATCTTAAAAAGTTTTTTTCGATCAACTTTTTTACATAATCATTTATTGTCATCGAGAATGAATAAGTGTGCAAAGATGAAAGAAAATTGATTATGTAAAAGACCTTCAAAAAGAGGTTTCTAAATTCCACATACATACACACATATATCTTATCTTATAAAAGCCCAAGTCACTCACTGCCTCACTGCCTCACTAACGCTCATATTAGTTACTTACAATTGTAAGTAGATAATTAAATTAATTTAATTTTTTTGTGGCACAAATCGTTTTACGGGTTAGGGATTAGGTTAAGGGTTTAGGTTAAGTATTGTTAGGGTTAGGGTTTGGGTTAAAATTACGGTTTGGTTTCGGGTTAGAGTTATGGTTTGTAAAGAAAATTAAAAAAAATAAATTTAAGAAATTTGAAAATTTAAACACCCAATTCAAAACAATAAATAATAAATTATAACTACGATTTTTTAATTAAAACAGAAACTTTCAAAGACGAAATTTAACTCTCCCGTCATACATGACGGGTCTTTTCCTAGTATATATATATAGAAAGTAAGTTAATAAAAAGAATAGAAAAAACAATTATTTTCTTATTGTTTTTATTTAGTACTTTTAATATCAATTTTAGTTCTGATTAAGATTTATATTTTTTATTTTTAAATAGTCTTTTCTGTTTTTATATCTGTTAGTTGTGTTTATATTGGTTCCAATATTCGAACTAGAATTCATGATGATTAAATTTTTATTATACATTAATTTAAGAAATTTTTATCTCCTTTTCTTTAAAAACTTTTGGCATTTGTATTTTCGTTTCTCCTGTTTTTTTTATATCAAAATTCATTTTGCCTATTAAATTTATTAAGTTAATTCTTTTAAAATTATGTAAAATTATTGAAATTGTTTTTCATTAAATTTTTTTATATTATAAAAGCCCAAGTCACTCACTGCCTGCCTCACTGCCTCACTAACGCTGTAAGGTAAATTTTTGAAATGATTTTATAATCAATAAAGAAATGATTGTATATTAATAAATAAATATTAGACTGATATTAGTGATGTAAACCAATACGGTAAAGAGTGAAAAAGCCTTTCGAATAGTTTTTGTTACCTTCATATTTTTATTTTAAAATATTTATATCATTATAATGGATATCATTATAAAAAATCATTATATAAAATTGAACCCCCGGCAAGAGAGGGCCGCGAAGCGGGCCGAGCGCGCTAGTTATTTTATACTTTTATATTTTTCTTATTTTTATATGTTTATGCCAATATTTTAAATTGAATATACAGTTTTTTTGAGAGATTTTTGAAATTACTTATTAATTGATATGTTATAAAATTATGAATTAACATATATGAAGTTTTGTAATTAAAAATTGCCCCTTTCTTTAAAAAAATATAAATGGTTTTTTGGACTTTTGAATTTATTTTGTTTTTGAATTCTTGAAATTATTATATTTAATTATAATTTTTTAAATAAATTATTTGGCGAGATGAAATGTTAACTCACTACTCGTAATAACATTTCGTATCTGAAAAAAAGTAATAAATAAATTTAAATTTCATAATTTATTATTAAGAAAATCTCAATTTAAAATTAAAACTTCAGAAGTTAATATAAAAAATTTTAATTTTAATTTGGCAAAAAAACTTAGTTCGTGAGTTATTTATTATTAGAAAATTCTAAATTTATTATGAAAAAATCTTTTTGAAAGGAATTATTAATTTATCTACAAATCTCAAGTTATTTCAGAACAAATATCAACTTAAAAATGAAAATATCCAGATTATTATGAAAAAATCTCAATTTTAAATTAAGCATCTCAATTTAATATGAAAAATTCTCAATGTAATAATAATAAAATCCAAATTTAAAATTCATATAAAATTTCCATTCTGAAAAAAATCTCAATTTACTTTATTTCGTAAAAAATGCAGGTTTAAAGCATTATAAATGTTAAGGAAATTCTAAATATAATATTAAAAAATAAATGTTAAAAAGTATTGATTTAAAATGTATTCTCAATTTAGTATGTAAAAATCTCAATTTAATTCAAAAAGCATCTTAAAATTCTTCAATGTACACTCTTATTCGCTTATATAGAGAAAATAAACGTTATTATATAGAAATTATTTTTTGCATTTAGAACTTACAATGTTTTACAAAAAAATAGTGTAAATTTAAGTATAAAAAATTAATTTTTTTAAACTTTAAAGGTTTTTTCAAAAGTTTTAAGATTATATTTTATAATTTTTCATTTATTTAAAAATGATAACTTTAAGTAATGGATAAAATTGAAAAAAATTGTTATTTTTAGGAAAAATTTGCTTCGTTTAAAGAGAACAATTTATGAATTTTAATTTTTGAATTTATTTTTTGGAAAACTTTTTACACCTTAAATTGTTTGAACAACTCAATATTTATATTTTAATTAATTAAAATATATCCAAATAACTATTAATGATTCAATTAATAATTGTACCATCTGGTAGTGGAATAACTTTTCTTCTAAATTATATGTCGGTGCAGAAAAACTAGATTTTTTGAAAATATTATCATTTAGTATTAGAAATTAAAAAAGTAATTTCTTTTTTTTAATATATAGTTTATTTTAACATTTTTTTGTTTCCAATATTCGAACTAGAATTCATGATGACTAAATTTTTATTATACATAAATTTAAGAAAATTTTTATCTCCTTTTCTTCTGAAACTTTTGTCATTTGTATTTTCGTTTCACCTGTTTTTGAGGGAAAGGCGGAGAATGAAAGGATTAAATTAAATTTTTAATCACATATTTCGAGTGAGGTAACGCCATACAAAACTTCAGTCCAAATGAATAATTACAGATCATCTAGAGATCTTAAAATTTTAAAGTTCAAAAGTTAATAATTTCAAATATATATATACGTATCATCAATATTATAAAATATGTTATTTGATTTATCTAAATATAGGAAAACAAATAAAATAAAAATATGCATAACATATATTGTTAAAGGGTGTATCAACTGTACAATAATAGACAGGTTCAGTAAATATATGAGCTTTACAGCAGTAAAGGAGACAGCAATAAAACAAATGGTGGAACATGAGTGGATATTACCTTTTGGAGCACCAGTGGACACTTATATGGACCAGGGAAAAGTATTTTAATATTGGTTATTCAGTGATTTAACGAAATCGCGGTTGATTAATGTTAGATGTTTTTGGAATGTCTTCTACGTTGTTGATATTAGAAGCCGACATCAGTTTTCAAATTTTATTAATTCAATAAAAAATACATAGTACTTTGTATTTAACCAAATTTAATCACAATTAAATTCATATATTTTTTAAATTTTGAGGAATTATTTATTTCAAAAATCTCAAACCGGTATAATAAAAATAAATATATTATTAATAATTTATTTTACTTTTTTAAATTTCCGATGATTTGTATATTAGCAAGTCGGAAAAAGTCAGTAAAAACTTGTTATTAGACCAATTTACACTTTGAAGTTCGCATTCTCGAAATACCGTTTCAGTTAATAAATTTAATTGTTTTCTAACGGCCCTTATAGTGTTCACAACACTTGTTTGTTGTTTTAATGCTTTTTACACCAGCAAATAATGGCATGTTAGATACGAGGGGCCAAGAAGATTTATTTGACCCGTTTTTGTACTAACAAAGAAGATTTTATATAATAAAATCTCCGCTCAAATTTCTGAAATTTAGAACCAGTTAAGGATTATATTAAATCTATTATTTTTTCGAGGCAGTTAAAATTAAATCAATTAAATTTAAATCAATCGATAACACAAGACTGTTATAAAAATTATTTATTAAAAGTATTGATACCAATATACTCAATTACAATTAGAATTAGCAAAATATAAGAGTAATATCCCTGTGTATCTTGTCGGATGTTGTGTGACTTGGAAAATACCGTCCGACAGTCTCGATTATTTGAAAAAGGTATAAATAAAGATTTTTATTTGATATACTAAGGATACTATAGTTATTTTAGTAAAATTAATTAATTAAATTGATTTTAATATAATAAAAATAATTTCAACCTTACTAACCGATAAATCAAGTAATTCTTCCAAAATTTAAATATCCCTCCTTTCTCCAAATACGACCGTTAAAAATCACTATAGATACAATAATTAATTAATCGACTGAAGAAATTTATAGAGATAACTAATTGCTAGGCGAGAATAAATTTCTTTAAAATCGACAGGATGGAAAATAATTCTATCTTCTTCCGCAAATTTCATTTTCTTTCATTAAATTTACGAAATTTTATCATACTTAACTAATTTAGTTCTTGATTTTTTTGTTTAAGTTTAAAATGAGACATTTAATTCAATTATAATTTCAAAAAATTAAAAAAACATTACCTATGAAATCCTAACAATTAATATAGCATTTTCGATTTCATGCAACCGTATTTCGAATGGATTTATAGTGAAACGATTCTGAACAGTTTGAGATACAATGAATGTGATACTGAAATAAATAGAAAGTAAAAATTTGGTAGAATTCAATCGGAGTTATAGTTCAGTATGAATACTCCAATACAAAACTCAATTAGATATAGTTCAATGGAAGTACTTTTAAGAATGGCATTAAGGCATAAGGAGTTGGATAACAAGAAGATGATTGATGAAATTAAAAGATATATATGTAAATACGTTAACCGATGACCACTACTAAAAACTGGATTTGCAGGATGGAGACTCGGTATGAGGGAAAATAGAATATCTCTAGAAAAGTTTTAATCATTATGAAGAACATTATAAAATCATTTATAAAGAACATTATCGAAGCGTGTAGAGGCGGAATAAAACTAATTGAATAATACGATGAAATATAGAATAGCTGAAGTCTTCCATAGAATGGGGTGGAAGCCTAAACAATTATATGCTATATATGTTATCTTTATTTTAGTAGGGGGGAAATGCGGGTTCTCCACCACCCCAACTGAGGGGGCACATGTGCCAATCCATATTACACTTTCGCAAATCAATAGTGTACATGTGCATTATTGATCTACCTTTTGTCAAGGTAACCATTCCAACAGATTCCATTACCATGGCAAAGGTGCAAAAAGCGCTAATTGATACTGCACATGTTTCAATTGATAGTGTGCTGCACATGCGCAAGTGTGCAAAATCTATTAATTCACAATTCAAAAATTTTTTAAAATGCAAATTATTTTGATTGGTCTAATGTGATGCACGTATTGATTCTCTATCCGACGGTTTAATTAGAATTTTGATACATTGATTTATTTTTCATATGATAAAGTTTTAAAGTACAAAGGGATGGAGAACCCCAATATGTTTTAGAGGTCAAAGGAAGCACAATATGAATATTAAGGTAGTGCATATGGATAGAAACCCATATGTCATTAGTCCTAATCAGTGTCAACATTTTTAAAAGGCTTTTCACAAATCTATTTTTCGGTGCACAGGGAGAAAATGGTGCTCGCATAGGAAACTACATATAAATAGTCAGATTCCATTTTAAAATTTTTCGAAAAAGTAAGTAAAAATCGATTTTTACTGTGGTGCTTCCGCTTTACAACTTTTTTTACATACTTAATACAAACTACATAAAAAATTTACATATAACCAAATATATTTTATGAACTTTATTTAAAATTTGTGTACGTAAAGACAATAATTAAATACACATTTCAAGATATATTTTTTAATTGACTGTTGAAGTCCGGCCGGCAACAGTATTATTCGTCCTCCGGACCACTTACATGTGGCGGATCCCGTCGAACCCAAATCGAGTGTTTTTTTTAATTTTTACAAATAAGAAGTCGGCGAATGCAATTTTTACTTTTATTTAAAATTGTAAGCGTTTTTAACATACATTTTTGATAATCATAATTTTTTAATCATTAATGTTTTCTTTTGATTTACAGTAATTTATTTTGGTAAATTTAACAGGAGCACCGCAGCTTCGAAAGTCATTGAAGATCACTGTCTTGGCGTGATTTTCTCAAGATAACTTTAGTTTTTAAATTTAATTTTTAAACTTTTAACTTCATTTTTAATACTCATTCATTTTTTTGCCTAATTCTGCATAAGTAGGATCAATTTTTCAATTTTCCCGACCATAGTTTATACAAGCAGATATAAATTAAACGTTAAATTAGCCGCTAAAAATGTAATTTTATCAGAATAAAAAAAATTATATTGAATGGCATTCAATAATGAAATGACATGGAAATGGATTGCTGAAAAAGAAATGAAACATAATAACATGGATTTTTCGTCAAATAATATACTCAAAAAATATTAAAAAAAATATAAACTGACAAAAAAAAATATTATTGGAGTACCGGAAAAAAAGAACACATCTGAAAACATAAAAGACAACATCAAATGTTCACGAAATATCGCTATGACCTGACCAGATTTTGAAATTCGTAGATGAATCGAGGTTTGATCTATAATAAGGGCATTTAAGGGGCAAGCAATTTTAACCCTCATTAATTCAAAATTAGCTCTATACATTAATCAAAATCGTATTTTTATTGTTATTGCAAATATGCAAATAAAGATGAAAAAAATAACCAAAAATTGTATTAAGAATTCCAAAATCCTCTATGATAAAAGAAAGGGAGAAAGTTGAATTCTCATGAGAGTTTATATTCAAAATAAGTAATTACTTTTGATCAAAAAAGCGTTCTTGGAGGAAAAAAGTCCATTGGCGACCATATGTACTTCTTGATATTATTGAAGGGTATAAAAATATTTTGAATTGGAATTATAGTCGAAAAAAATTCTTATTCCAAGTAAAATTATTAACGAATTCTCAACATTAAAAGACATTCTTCGTGTAATAAAGTTTTGATATTAAAATAAACAGAAAACCACATTTGATTTTATTGTCTGTAAAATGTCTTGGAACGACAAAATCATTTCTCACGAATAAATCCTCCTTTTAAATTGGCGATCATATTTATGGTGCTTTCATTTGTGATGTCGTAATCCTCGACCAACTTTTTATCCTCCAACACCTCTCCAAAATAATGTAGTTTTAGCTCCATTCTGTCCTGTTGTGTTCTAACAATTTGGTTTAAACTCTTTTTCTTCAAATCACAAATTGTTTCTTTTTGGGACGTTTCAATGGAATAATTTTGATTGTCAAGATTTCTGACCAAGACTTTCATCAATTGTTTTTACTCGCTTCCTCCAAATTTCTTAATTATAATATATCTCTAATATCGATGAAGCACTTTTTTAAATTGTAATAAATGAATGTAAAATTGATTCCCTATAATATTAAAATAATAATTTTGTTCCCTGATTTTCAGCACACCCGCCGATTTATGGAGAGAGAAATTTCGTTAAACAAATTGCAATATTTTTCCTTCATAAATTGGTCGACAATCATGAGGTTAAGGAAGAAGTATTATTGATTGAAAAATGGGTAATAATAATTTTGGATCCTAATCCAGACAGATATCCCAGACTTTGGATCCTAAACAGAGAAAATGAAAGTGTTGTAACCACAAGAATTTCAAAATAGTTTATTTCGATGTTATTTACAAAAAATGAGTAAATTTACAAAAAAAATCGACTTTTGAATATAAATACAATCTGAATTTATTAAATCGACAAAATTGATTTTTGAAAACTTATAAATTATTTACAGTGTTATGAAAAGTCGGAATTTCACGTGGTAAACATTTATTCACGAGATAAAATTCCGTGATCTAAAGTCATATTACAGAAAGTGGAACACACAGAAATCGATGATTTTTTTCTCACCAACTGTGTTGAGGATGTGCCAATCAGGATGTAAATTTTAACAAAAGGAACCAAAATGAAGTACATCATGCCTGAAGTACAATCAAACTAGATTGCTCTATTGTAACAGAAAAAGATTTTCACTAATGTGTTTCAAGAAAAATCGAATTTCAGGAAACAACAACATATCTAACAGATAATGGTGTCTCGGCCGAAATCGCAAAAATTAAAAACGTAGATAGAAGAGACAGGACTAAGATTAAATCCCGAAAATGCAATTTCTTTCACGATATTTGAAATTTTTAGGTCATAAAGTGAACAGAGAGGGAATCAAGACTGTTCCAGAAAATAAAAAAATGATAATGGAATTCGAACAGTCAAATAAGTAAAGGAACATTTCAAGTACTATGTGTACGACAAGAAATTTCTATTCAGAACGGATCATAAAGCCATTACCTTTATGATGACGACATAGAACTCAATCAATCCGCAATTTCAAACTTGAATAAATTTTTTTAGTGGGTTGGATATGACAATGGAATACCGGAAAGGTGAAAAACACTCTAACGCCGATGCAATGTCGAGAAATTCCTGTGAAATATGTGTACAATATCAAACTATGCATGAGGAAGCTAAGAATGGTAAAGTTAAAACAAGAATCCTAGCGTTAGACGACGAATCCAAAGGATTCAAATGGCATAAAGATAATGATGAGATAAAACAGATTAGATCAGATATCAGAACTGGGAAAACAAAGAAATGGTTACTGAAAGATGATATCGTAACGACAATGGATAAAAAATACTGGATTCCGAAAGGTAAAAGAACTGAATTCGTGGAAGAAATACACAAGATGCAGTGTTACGCTGGTAGCAAGAAAGTTTATAATTATTTGAAAGATGATTTCGATATGGAAAATATGAGAAAAACGGTAAAGGAAATTGTGCAAAGTTGTATGAATTATCAGAAAAGAAAGACCCTAACAACAAAAACAAAAGAGAAACATATTAAACAATCTGCTTAGACAGGAAGCCGTGTTTCCACGATATTTTAGTAAGAGAATTGTTTTTCATTTTACATGTCGGTTGAAAGGTGCTTTTCATTTTATTGAACAAAACAATGAGCGGAATTCAATCTCGTTTACGCAATTCAAATTCACAAGAGTCTTCAATAACACATACAGTCTTAGTATCGCTGGAAACTGTTAAATCAATTTTCACAGAATTATTTTGGTCATTAGAATCTTGTGTATTCTCAGTATCTTCACAACATGCAATAATATCGATATTTTGTTTACGATAATTACTGTTTTCAAAATCATCGTCATTGATAACAAATATTGGATTCTCAATGAAGCAATATAAAGAGTTGTGAGGGTAATAAGTTGCACCGGTGCTCAATAACAGTTGACAAATTCGATAGTTTCCATAAGAAACCGCAAGATCTAATGGTGTGAGGCCAGTTTCTTTATCGACAAAATTTATTTCACAATTTTTATTCACCAATGATTGAACTATTTGCTCGTTCTGATTCCAAACCGTCCACCACAACGGTCTCCGGTGGTATATGCCATCAGAATTAAGATCGGAACCCTTTCCAATCAGAAAGTTGACAGCAGAGACATTATTTCTCTCACAAAACACATGCAAAAGATAAGACACGTCGGAATAATATATTTTTGTTTCCTTTGCAATTTTATCGGTAACCTTTAAATGTTTAAGAATATGATCAATTTCTTTTGAATTTAATACCAATGACATTTATATTTTTTCGCAACACTTTTTTATTCAAATTTTTAAAAAATTGTTTTTTCCTCAAACTCGACAAACTCTTTTGTGTTTAAAAATTGGAATTGAAAAATTGTGATTATATTTCCCAAAAAACACACACAATCAGAGCTTATTATTTTGAGGGGGAACACGACACCTGCCAGCATTTATAAAAGGACTCAAACTGTTGCTAAGAAAAAACTAAAAAGAGAACAAGGTGTGAAAACAATATAATTATATATTTTTCAGTAACATATTTTCTATATAGCCTTTTTAGTAAAATTTTCAATGGGCAAAAGAAATATCTTTTCCCACCTTATCTAAAATCTAAATTCATAAATAAAATAAGTTGTTTTTCCTAAATATCTCTGAATAAATCATTTAGATTATATCTGTAAATAATAAATACATATTAAAAATATAAACTTCGTGATAAACAAATAAACACCATTTAAAAATATATTTTAGGATAATAAATTTAGATTGTGTGTGTAATGATTGAGTGTTGGAAGATACCCTTTTTCGCAGTTTGCGAATTAGATTGTTGGAAAGAAGTATATGATACATACTGTTTTAATAAAGAAACGTTTAATTTACTAAACGAAGACCGTTTAAACGTTTAGAAAATTTTAAAACGTGCCCACGTCTAGGATCATAATACCCATAAACAATATATTTTTAGATAGACCTTGTCAACAGCAATCCGCACAGCTTTATTAACCCAAAGTCTTTCAAGGTCAAATGTCTGAAAATGGCCTAAATTTCACAGTTATACTCTTGTAGGCAAAAGCGCTGTACGTCAATCATCGCAGAGAGAAATGGGCTATCTTTTTTATTGTTTTACGTAATTATTTAATTTTTATAAAGATTAAATTAAAAAAATTGTATAAATTATTTGGCGAATTGAAAATTTTAACTAAGTTCTCGTCATACATACGACAGATAAATTGGATTCGAATATTAAGGACTCTTGTTAATTATCGAATGCCGATTTAAACAAAAGCGTATTTCAACTAACAAACCTTAGAAGCGATACGAACAAAGTAATTTTAAACGGCGACATTAGTTCATGGACTGTACTCACAATTGAAATCAATGAATAGAAAAAACAGACAAAACATTTATTAAACAAAAATCGATCATCGGAAAAATCAGCTGTTCAGTTCTCCGGCAGCCTGTAGGACCTCTTTACTATAAGCCAGGTCCCAGTACTGTTCAACGTCGCACTTCCGAAATTGTTCCCGGGCGAACAATTCCGTCGGGCACGTTTTAAACTCAATTTTTCCAAATGCCGGCGCTTTAACTGAGCCCTTGAGAGACGGAGAACACGTTAAATAAACCAACAAAAAAATTGTAATTAACCATAAAATTGATTTATTTACACTTTAATTGTAAAAATTGGTTTATTTAGAAACTACCCTAATTTCTTGCATATAACCCGCACATTAAAAATATCAAAAATTTCTATGAAAAGTATAATTTTTTTACGTATAACCCGCACTTAAATAAAGTCAGTTTAACTTCTACCTATTAATGTACTATTAATGTACTTTTAATATAACTACATTGTAATAATAATTTAAATAAAATCTAATAGTTTTGAAAATGTTGTTTTAATATTATAAATATTATGGATTTGAAACCAAACAAAAATGCCACCGAAACGTCAGTCTTATACCACCGAATTTAAATTAAAAGTAGTCAAATATGCTGAAGAAAATGGCAACAGAAGTGCGAGTCGTGTATATTTTGTGGATGAAAGTATTATCCGAGATTGGAGAAAAAATAAGAATGTCTTAAATGTAATGCCGCGAGGAAAACGTGCCCGTAGAGGAAGTCTTCCATATTGGCCAGAATTAGAGTCAGAAT
>MQRK01213067.1:0-19504 GCA_001938485.1 Girardia tigrina | reverse complement strand
TAATTATCTTTTAGCACTCTTGCCACAGTACTCTGCGACAATTTTTCAGGTAGGGCTAACATGATTTCTCTAGTTGACATCGTTTTCTTTGTTGCAAGGTGAAAGATTCTTCTTTTTAACCTGTCGGAAACACCACTTACCCTTCCGGAATTATGCTTTAATGATGTCTTATCACTTTTCCTAGCGTATTTTGAAATTGTGCTTGCAGATCGATCTAATTTGCGAGAGATTTCAACATAAGGAAGTCCAAGATCAATCATTGCATCGATTTTTTTCTCTTTCATAATCTGATAGATCTTCACCTTTACCCATTACAATCTATTACTTATATTTATATGAATTATCAGCCAAATATAAATAATATTACTTACAGTTTCATAAATTTGCCAAATAATTGATAATTAAAACAATAGTTACGATCTAAACGTAATTTTTTGAAAAAGTGAGAATTATCTGACTCAGCCTAAAATGGTGAAAATAATGATTTTGTGTTTTTTTTTCAATTATAGCTATCATATTAATTTCTTTTATTTAAAATATTGTTATATAACATGAGTAATATATATATACTAAATTACAGAGATATATCTTAAATAATAGAAAAGATAGGGCTTTATTTAAAAAAGTGATAATTATATGACTCAGACTGTATATTGAAATAATAAATATAAAATTTCAACATCTTCTATTAAAAGCAACATATGAATCAATATTCAAAGATATTACACATTATAATTGCTAATGACAAAGTACGAAACTTCACAATATGTTCTGTAATCAATTTCTTAAAAAATATCTTAGTGAATTATTTCTCAAAATATCAAATTAGTGTTCACAAGACTCAAAAATATGTATAATATTTTGTTCAATAGAATGGGCACATGAAAACTTAAAATGAGATAATTTCATTAGTTTACAAAATCGACTAATCATAATAATTCTTGAATAATTCAAATTGTATAACGATTTCTTAATAGTTGTTTAAAAAAATGCAAAATCTTACTAACTCCAGTAGTATTATTAATCTTTCAATTTATGGAAAATTAATTGTTTGTTTATTGTTCTCATTAATATTCTTTATAGGTGTCTTTGCAAACTCTTTAGTTTGTTACATTATTGTAAGATATATGAAAAAATCTGTCACAAGTTTGTTTCTGTTAAATTTAAGTATTGCAGATCTAATGATGGTTGTAATTTGCGCCCCTCCAACGGTTATTTCCGATGCTATTTTTTTATATTGGCCCTTTGGATCATTTCTATGTAAAACAATTCCTTTTATTCAAGGACTGAGTGTGTTTTTAAGTGCCCTTACACATCTTGTTATCTCAATCGACAGATTCGTTATTGTATTTTATCCGTTGAGACCTCGAATATCAAGACGAAGAGCAACTATTATATTAATTCTAACTTGGTTGGTTGCAATTTTGATCATTTTACCATTACCATTTGTAAACAAGTTAATTGAAAATAATGGCATCTATTTCTGTGAAGAAATATGGCCTGAAACTTTCAGTAATTTTTCCTATTCAATTATCGTTTTGATTCTTCAATATTTTTTACCAATTTTTGTAATCGGAGGAACTTACATTGCTATATCTATTAAATTATGGACACAAAAAACTCCGGGAACAAGAATTTGTCAAAGGGATCAGAGAATTTCTGCCTCTAAAAGAAAGGTAAATTATTTCTTCTTTAAACTAAATAATATTTTTATTTATTGAAAGATACTATTTTTGAAAACATAATTTTCTTATCAAATTAATATTACTTTTCTCCAAATTAGATGTTACAAAACAACATAAATTTGTAACTTTATGATGTCTGAAAAGATTATGAATAAATAAATAAAAAACAACACTTTTAAAATTACTTAAAAAGTAATTTAAATCTTATTGAATTTTGTTAATTAAAAAATTTGTAAATTTAAATAAACCTGTTTTGGTTTACAAAATACCTTTTATAATGTTTTAAACTAATGTAGTTTTTTACTGGTTTTTGTTACTTCTTTATATTTGTAATATTTCTTTACAAAATAAATATTTTCGATTTAAATAAAATGCAGTGATATTTGGTTTAAATTACTAAGCATAAAATATTTAATTAAGAAAATATTAGACCTAGTATAAAACAATCCATTAATTTTCCAATAGATGACTTTAGTAATGTCTCACGTAGTATAAGTGTAATTAGTTTAAGCTAGATGACATTGGGAAAGTAAAATTTCAAACTGTGAGGAATATTTTTGAATGGTGTTTATTGTGTGTTGTTTGGTATGTTGTTTTAGGATTGTGTTTCTCCCACCCAGATGGAAGATTGGATATTTGAAATATTTTAAAACGTCGGGTTGTTTAATCAAGTATTAAAATTTAAATAATCACTTTAAAATTAAACTAATATTTCATAAATAATATTTTAAAAATATTTCCTTAAAATAAATAAAAATTATTTCAAATTTAAAGTATAAATTATTTTTGTAATAATTAAATTATAATTTAAATTTTTTTGAATAATAAGACTTTAAAGAATATTATTAAAGATTATCAATCAAGAACGATTAGGAGGTACGCAAGTTTTACGGAGAATTGTTTTAGTGGCAGTTCAAATTGTGATATAAATAAATGTAAAGAAAACCCAATTAATGTTCTTAATATGGCGATCAACGACCACGTGACTCCGAACATTAGAGGTCCAGAAATATTTGACGAATCTGAGTCAAAAGTTGAGGAGTTCTTAAAGAGCTTCGACAGATATGGTGACAGACCCCTCAAACGACCCCTCAACCATATTCCGGAAAATAGACGAACTAGTTGGAAAACAGGTAGAAAAGAAATTAGGAAAAAACGAGATATCAGACTTAGCATATGCTAACGCTGTAGATGATAGAGAAGTGAAGAGAGAAATAACTTTGAGAGGTATCTCGAAAGCTGAGGATATCGAATGTATACAGAAGAAAATACAGGGTGTGTCATAAGTCCCTACGAGTAGAACAACTTAAGGCAATAAGGTAAAAACTTTTATTGAAATCCACATGATCGCAGGAATCAAATGTCATATGTCTCTACCTGTAAACCGTCATGTGCAACACAGAGGTGGAGTCGCAGGAAGGTACGCGTATTGAGTCGTTCTAGTAGATTTCGAGGGAAGTCAAGAAATGCAGCTGTAATAGCTGCTTTCAGCTCGTCGACATTGGCAGCTTTGTGAGCCAATATCTTTGCTTTGAGAATGCCCTACAGGGCATTATCACAGGAAGTCAAATCAGGACTCAGTGGAGGTAAAGGCGTTGATCCATATTTTCCAACTCATCTGTCCTGAAAAGTCTGCTGAAGGAAGTCTCTTGTTGCGTGAGCCGTGTGAACAGGCGCGCCATCCTGCTGGAAGTGAAAGGACAGGAGAATGCCTTTACGTTGTAAAGCAGGAACGAATTTTGACTTTAGCATGTCGATGTAAGACGCAGATGTAACAGACCCATGTATGAAGAACGGTTCAATCAAATGTGAAGCTGAAATGGCAGCCCAAACCATTACAAATGGTGGGTGCTGCTGCACTTGTTCCCAAAAATAAGGGTTTTTCTTATACCAAAACTACATCATAATTTGACCTCGACCTTCAGCGTACACGGCACATTCATCTGTGAAGAAAAGCTTGCTGCGTCTTGTTTTGTTGTCATATTTCGCCAAGATCTGCTGGCAACACCGCAAACCAGTAAAATGGTCTTCTTCACTGAGGTACTGCACCTTCGTTGGCCTCCAGCACTTGTAACCCAGATCTTCTTTTATTATGCAGTGAAGTGTCTTTGTAGGGATATCCAGTTCTTCAGCTCGCTGCCGTATAGACAAAAATGGTTTCGTTTGTAGTGACTGTTCCCCATTGTCTTGTTCATCATCTAATTCCATGGGACGCCCACCTCGAGGTAAATCCAAAATGGAACCTGTCTGAAATAACTTTTCTTCCCATGTCTGAATAACTCTGGTATCTGGAGGCTGGCCTTCAAATTTTTTCCTTAATTTTCTCTTCATATTCTTCACTCCAGTTACAGTACTGCCATATTTGTGGCACCAGATGTTAGAAGCCATTAAACAATATTCCAAAGAGTAAGGACTGCTATCAGTCATTTTGCAAAAGAAAATTTGAATTAATGATATGATGAAGTCATAACGAAATAATGCATATAAACAAAGGTTTAGGGCTTACACTAAATTACTAAATTACAATGTATTATTAATCTATTAATTTACAAGTACATAATTAATTATTCAAATTATCTAATAACATAGATTCCCATATTTTAGTCACATTGATCTCGTAGGGACTTATGACACACTTTGTATATGAATTCGAATCAAAGAGTAAGGATATAAGGGTGGATGCGTACACCAAAAAAAGAGACAACGAATAGAGAACTGTTGAACATAAGAGACGACAGCCAAGACCACAAAACGCAGAAAGAGTAATAGAAGAAAGAAAGAGATATTTCAAAACGAGAAAAATTTATTGTCGGGTATGTCACGAAGAAGGTCATGTGAGAAGAGAATGCCCAAACATCAGGTGCAACCACTGCAATAAAAAAGGGCACCTAAGAACACAATGCTATGAAAATCCAAATAGATTCAGAGAACGGAAGCAATGGAAACGGGACAATGGAAAGACTGGAAGAGATGACAGGAGAAATTTATCGAAAGTGAAATATGGAGAGCGAAGTTCAAAGACAAATAGAAAATATTCAGTGACTGAATTAGGAGAACGAAATGAAGAATGAGACAGAATGTCCGAAAGAACAGATAGAAGGGAAGATGTTACAAGAAGAGATTACTTCATGAATAATAGAAAATTCAGAAGCGAGCAGGGAAACGAGGATGCACGATCACAGGGAGAAGAGATCAGTGTGCTACAATAGGAAGTAAATGTAGATGCATGATTGATTGTATGTATGAATGTGTTTGTGATTGCATGTTTGATGATGTATTTAAAAATATTCCTCTGCAGATATGTATACTAAATGGTGAACATGATGGAACTGATGGAAAATGTGATAATATGAAAACCAAAAAAAAGAGAAGAAGAGAAAAGAGAATGCAGATGTATTGAGAATACCAATGTTTAACATAAATTATAAAGAATTGAAAGGACGACCAAGTATAGAGTTTCAAATAAAGAATAAAAGTGTACAGTGCCTGTTGGACACAGGGGCCCGAGTCAATGTTATTAAAGCAGAGATTATCAAAGATATGAAAGATATGAAAATAAAAGAAACAAAAAGACGAATACACTATAAATGATTCGGAACTTATAAGTGGAATAACTATGGAATTGTGCAATTAAAAGTGATAATTGAAAAGTTAGAGAAAACGATTGATTTTTTGTAGTTAAAGATCTCGATCCAAAATGGGAAAAAAATGGAAAATTCAGAGTTATCGAAAAATAATAATTGCAAGATATCTATTTATAAATTATAAGTAGTTTATATTAATTTTTAATGTTTTTTTAATTGAATTTTTTTAAATTGTAAAATCTTTGTTGGTAAAGTAGAGTTCTGTCTGCATAAAGAATGGATATAAAAAAATTAATTTTTTAATTTACTAGTTTCATGTACGTTTTATCGGTGGAATGTTTTAATTTAATTGCGAAATTCATATAGCATTTATTTATAATTATTAAATGTTATTTAATACGCTCAAATACGCTGAAGTTAACGGATGAATCGCGGTTTAATAATTTAAAATCAACTTAAATTTACTTTTAAATAAAATTTATTAGAAGATTTTTTACAATGATTACAAAAAACAGATTAACTTATAATAAAATTTTAAATTTACAGTACATAAATAAACCAATCACACATAATTAAAATAAATTATAAAAATTATAGAAAATCAGTAAATTAAAAGCAGGACGACATTTTTAAAAATACATTTCAATAATCAATTTCCGAGTATTAGCAGCTACATTCAGACAAAAAATCTTTTATAGCTTATCTAGCAAAATATTGATTACATTTTCAATAAATTCATCAGGTTTTATAGGGAAATGTTTGGAAGAGAAGTTTACTGTGAGACTTAAATGCTCTTTTTCGGATCCATTGATCTTACACATTACTATACATGATTTATAAATCGATCACACAGGCCTAGATCAATTGAAAATCTACAAAACTGAGAATTAGAGAAAAGAGACTTACGAGGGGTTGTTGTAGTGTCCTTAAATGCCACTTCTGACACAAATTGTAAAGTAATTCTAACGGAATAATGGTTCTTCTGTTAGAATTACCTTTAACCAACAAATAAAAAAATAATTGTTTAAAAGTATTTTATTTTTAACAAACAACAGAAAGATGAAAAAGAAGATTGAACAAATTCACGACAACAAGCAAGTGACTGATAGAGGAAATAAGCAATCTTTACTCACAGTTTTCTTCACTATGAAATTTTTTTATCAATGGAAATTTTTAATAATCTGGATTTTTACCTTTTGGAGTGAATTACGGAGTCAGTTACGACGAAATTTTGATGGATTGCGGTAGAGATAAACATTGTTTGATATAATAATAATACTCTTCCTTCAAGTCACGTAATTCTCACGAATAAATATTCCAACAGCAAGTAAGTTATCACAAGCACATATGCATAAATATTCGTAATCGCAAAAATGTTAATTCAAATTGTAATTGATAATCAATATTTATTATTGATTAATATTTAATATTCTTAATATTTTTAAATTTTTTATCATTTATTTGTTTGGGACCCAATGGTGTCAAAAAAAACTTTTTTATTTTTTTTGAGGATTTAAGGACAATACATTATTGTAAGTGGCGTGTTAATACTGTTTGAGAAATGATGCGAATATGTATTCACCAGCCACTTTCTTGTTGTCGTGAATTTGTTCAATCTTCTTTTTCATATTTCTGTTGTTTGTTAAAAATAAAATACATGGAAACAATTAATTTTTTATTTGTTGGTTAAAGGTAATTCTATCAGAAGAACCATTATTCCGTTAGAATTACTTTTACAGTTGTATTTATATTTTTAAAAGAGAGACCAACATTTTTATAAATTTCTTTTTTAACTAATATTATTGAATTATTTTTATTTTTAGCTTGTTTATAGATTTCGTAGACTATTTTTTACTTCTATAGAATACAGCACATAAGGAAATACAAAACATAAATTATAATCTTTAATTAGAAAATCATAGATGTAATATTTTCTTAAAAAAAAATCGACCTTAAAAATTTAGTTTAATTTTTAAATATTTTACATATATTGGCTAGGCACTATTTTTTTTAAGGAAAATTACTAACTTGATTAATAATGTCATCATTTTGACTTACTTTTCCGCTTTTTTTGTTGCTATCATATCAGATTTCGCTAAATAATTAACCTTCTCTAAACAATTTTCTTTAACTAATGTGATTTGTTTGTTATCACTCTCATCGTTTTTAAACAGATTAATATTGAAGAAATGGTGATTTGCTTTAATTTTTTAAAGGAAAAATTTTTATAATTGAAAAATAACAATTAATAAAAAAGGCAACACAAAAAATTTTCAGTAAAAATAATTTTTCTCTACAATTAATTGTTTTAGCTATGTTGCAAACCAATCAAATTCTGGAGAATCATATGTAATCATGAATAATCATTCAAATGCCTTAAGAGCAAAAAATAAAATATTTATTCTAAAACACAAATATCTATGAAAAAACAATAATTGTCTTTATAGTCAACGATTTTACCCATTGAACATTATTTAAATGTTTTTTTATGAATATTATGAAAAATGATAAAGTTTTAATCGAATAATCTATTGTATTCTCTACTGTATTTATATTCTGAAACAATGTAGATAAGTAATTAGTGTAATTATAGGACGAGAAAAATGAGACACTGAAAATTACATTTCTTAATTAAGTTCAAATTCCATACGGTTTCCAAATTATTCAAACAAACACTAATTTAATCGTTAATTCATTTCTCGTCATTTAATCTCACACTCTTCTTTATCCAAAAGGCACATACGCATACAACGCTCGTGAAAAGGGGGCGCCTAGCGTCGCTAGGTTTTACATCCTCACACACAAGAAGTCTTAAGTCTTTAACAATCACTCGTCATGGTCGCCGTTCAACTTCGTCATCCGATCGTCCCTGATCATTCTCTGAATTGGCTTCCGTCTCTTCCTTAGAAACACGTGTCATCTTCATAAATATCACTGTCGTCGCTCGTTCTCCACTGCTCGTGGTTCGCTCTTGGCCCATTAGGTCCTCTGTTGGCAGTCGCGTTACGTTCCTCGGGAGCGCACCTGACATGTGACATGTGATACGGGACCCCGTCGATCACCACTTGCTAATGAGGTCAGACCTCGCCAACGACAGCGCGTCGTCATCGCATTGTATACCTCGGGTATTCCCAAACCGAAATAGAGGATAAAGAAAAATCACACGTAAAAACGATCCAACGACATTGTTTAAAGAAAAGAGGAAAGGCTATTTTCTTTTTATTGGCAATATCGCGAAGACTAAAGTTTTCAAGAATAAATTCTCTATTGTTTGCCACTATGGCCCTGGATAAATCGGCAGGGAAGACAAAGAAGTCTTTACAGTTAACAGATGGTTCCGCGTCCACATGGTGATTGGAGAAAGACAGGAAAGGAAGGAGAGTATTAGACACTGGACCATCTCCCACATCATCAGAGAAAGTGCAACTTTTCTAATATGGGAGGGACTAACATCAAGGTTGGAGCCCGGGTAGCTAATCCACACAGCATAAGTACAGATCATCGGACCACAATCATATTCATTCACTTGACCAGGAAAGTCGTGACTTTCACAATCCTTAAGAGAGATGTTTTTTACCACAGCTTCAAGAGATTTTATGAATTTGGCACAGGCAAACCGAGCCTCCCCAAGATATGGAGATTCACTACACAGTGGGTCATACCAATACGCAGAACGCTCCTTAAGAGAGACATGAAGAAGGATCCAATGAGAATCAGAAAGAAGAATGGGGACAAGGAGATCCGAAGAGTTATCTGGGATGCCACCAATCAGCTTTCTTTCAACAACAGCAGAACGAGAAACACTGGCACACAGGGGAATGTGCGTGTGACAGCAGATAAAAGAACTCAGAAAACAGTCAATGTCAGATCCAGAGAAGGAGAGACAACTCAAGGCAGCAGACAGATCAGGAATATTGTTGGCCATATCTGGGATATTTGGTGCAACAATAGGCTGACCTAGTCATGTGGATGGTGTTTTATTGCTTTCTGTAAAGATAGATACGACTTTAGGAACAATTCTCTGAATGGTACCTTGTAAACCAAAGTTTTTTTGGATGGTCGGAATGGAAGTTACACAGAATTTACTAATGAGAAGGGTGCATTGTCGTATTATATTGTCTTTGGAGTGGTTCGATCCACGTGCAAGAACAACAGCTTTAATAAACTTTAGAAAGTAGGGTTCCTTCGTGGCCATTCTTTTAACAAACTGTCTTAGAAGACATTGCCTAGTAGCAGGGCCGTTATCGGATAGCTGTAGTGTGACATCCAATTCCGATTCAGAATGAACTTCTGGAACAGAAGTCGGAAGGGGTGTAGAGGAGGAGATAGAAAGCCTTGAAGTAGAAGGAGTCAGAAGAGTGTCCTGAGGCAGAGTATCAGAGATTTCAGTAAGCTGGAAGTCAGGAAACAGATCTTTGGAGGCAGAGATAGCGGTATCCCGGGTTAACTGATTATCGGTAGTTCTTGATGGAGAAGAACAGTCCAGGGTTAACTTATTACTGATAATTCTTGATGGAGAAGGACAGTCGGACTCTTGAGTTAAACTGACGTCATCTATGTCTACACCCATTATTTGTTCAGGGTCAATAAAATGAAGGAACATTGAAGCAACTTCTTCTATAACATCAAGGGAGTCGATTTTTTCTGGTAAATCAAGCAGTTACAAGATAGAAAATTTGATCAATCACAAATTCTGGATTACTTTCCTTCTTACAAATGTCACACACTTTATTCGCCAAGATACAGAGAGATTCTGTCAAGGGGAACGGAGGGGGTCCCGTATAACGACTAGAGCAGATCCCAAGAAAGTTATCACCAATAAGAGATATTTGTTGACTTCTGGATACGGGGCTAATCTTTTTATTCGCAAAGTTCATAAAGTACTCCAGATTTCTCAAGTCAAGGTCAGTGAAAGTGGATAAAGATTCACGGAGACTTTCCAGAATGGATGATTGAGAAGTAGGGGGAGAAGAGTTACTACTGAGAGAAGATTTGGCGATCTCCAAGAGTTTGACAAAAGAGTCCTTAGACAGGGGGGAAAGTAACCAGTCTTTAAGATGTCAATGTAGTACTCAAAGAATTTCTCTTCATAAACTAGGGAACCATCATTATATTCGTAAAATTTCTCAATGACTTCCAATTTACTAACATTAACATCAGCTTTACGCGTTTGGATAGTGTTGGACGCTGAGAGAAAGTGTAATTGTTCGGTGACCGATGAATTCTCACCTGATATCGTGGGAAAAAGTTTGAGGAATTTGTCCACGTTGGTTTTCAAGGTCTCCTCATCAGGAATGTCAAATGTGTTTCGTAAACAAAAATCACGATAGTGTTGTAAGAGGCAATCGGCAGACTGAAGAGATTGGAAAAAGGAGGAGATGGTTTCATTATGATAAAAGCGGTTACTGTGAAGTTTAGAAGCATGAACCCTAAATTTCTCAACCATCAAATTATTTATGCTGATTTTTCCCTTAAATTTCTTCAAGGCCTGGAGAGATCTAGATTTGTTCGGAAGGCAGGGGGCGATATCCCCCCTAGAGACTTTGCAGATAGAAAAGACAGCAAGAAAGGACGAAAGATTGTCACCTGCAAAGGGATCACTACAGTTTTTAGAGTAGACACGAAACTTCTGGAACAAATCATGATCAGGAGCCAGAAAGAAACCCTGACTCTCAATAAGGGAGGAAGCTTTATTATAAAAGAGCCGTTTACTAATATAGGGAAGACGGGTGTAAGTGCCATTTTCCCCTGAAATCTTGCATATAGAGAAGATAAAAAGAAAGGAGGATAAATGACTTTCTAAAAGGGGATCATCACTGTTTTTAGAATATATCCGAAATCTCAGGAATAGATCGTCATGAATACTCAAAAAGAAATCCTGACTCTCAATACGTTTGGAGACTTTCTCAAAAAATAGCTTTTTATTAATGAAAGGGAGTCTTTCACTATGTCGAGGCACCTGATTTTCCTTTCGTTTGCCCGGGGCATATTTTGAAGGACGAGAAGCAGATATAAAGTCACTAAGAACAGTATCAGAGAAGACTTTAATAAGGGTGAAGTCAATCGAAACAGTAATGAATCTTTTGAACTCATAGAGTGTTTTTCTTCCACCTAAAGTCAATCTTTTTCCTCTTAGCAAAAGCAAGTAGTTTATTCTTAACCTTATTCTCAATTAACTTCACGGTTTTACCATTAAAAAGGTTGAAAGATGCTTTAATGGCAAGGTTTTCAGCAAAGGATATTAAGATGTCTTCCTCAAAGGGGTCCTTAGGAGATTTATCAATAATATACAAGGAAAATTCATAAACCAGCATGTTCGAATTCGGAACAAAGAAGCCCTTGGATTTGGCTAACTGTGTGAATTTTTCAAGAAAGACAGAAGGATCAAGATCAAAACTAGAACCATTTTTACGGATAATGGCTACTTTATCAACTTCAGACAACAGAATATCCTTATAAGCGTAATTTCGGGCTTTCGTCGGAATTCTGGCCATCTGCCATATCAGCAACAATAATGAAACAGATTTGTCAATGTTTTCCTTCAAGCTCATGGCCTCATCGGTGTGATAGTAGAACAAAACCTTCAAGATATCACCACGTGATGGAAGTTTAGAAGTTTGAAAAGTTTCATTTGTAGCACCGACTAACCAAACGGAACTTGATGAACGTGTATTGTATGCAGTCATTGTGGATGAATTCAGTTCCTGGCGCTGCCTAAGTGAAATATATCTGAAAATAATGCAAATACTTTTTATTAAAAAGTGTGTTGCATAATATACTTAATAGTATTGACTATTGAATAATGAATCCATATGAATAATGAAGCAATATAAACAATCAAGATGTCTGCCCTTGTCATGTCACATGACCCAAGAACTAAACACTTTCACTAGAGTCAATAAGTATGCCATAGAATATATAATATGGTCAGACAAGGTAGACAATTGATGAAAAAATGGCAGAACGTGTATTTCGAAAACAAACATTTGTTGAGCAAGTTCTAAATATTGTTTAAATTTGATAAAATTTTGTCTGCTGAGTCTTTATATGACCCATCATCAAATGCAGGGTTGGTTGGAATTAATGCTATTGATTAATTAATGCTATTTGTAAATAATTCATTCGGATTTCTTTGTGTCGGTTTATCAATTATCCCATTTATCTCAGTTTCCAAAGGATGTTTACCATGGAATTATAAAACTGTCAACAGTGGATTTTAATAAATTTCTTGTGATATAAATGTCAAATAATACAACAACAGTAATTTCCGATCTCAATTCATCGAATCTCATCCTCACTCGCTGCCATCTTCCGTTCCTCAATATCAAGAACAAATATTCAACAAACTCAATTACCAATTCTTATCCCAAGAATGTCTCTCGAACTCGATCAACGTTTTCAATTGCAAAATTTATTATTCGACTGCCGCGTCTTCTGCCAATCTTGTTGACGATTAGCACAATTATATCGTTAATAACTATTCGAACAACAATTTGTTATACAATATAATTTAGTTAAAATTTATTTTTTATATTTTTATTTATTTAAATATATCGTTAAGAGTTCACTGAAACATAAGTTTCAGTTAGCTCTTTTACACGATTAACTAATAGAACCTGCGTTTGATTGAAAATCATTGCCAGCATTATCAGGGGCGTACTGATAGGTGGGGGGGCTGGAGGGGCGGACCGCCCCGGGTCTATGATAAAGGGGGCTTCCAAAAAGATAAAATGCTAATATACAAAAATTTTAAAATAGATAATTTATTAATTATTGTCGAACCCACATAGGGATCCTATATTTATAAACTTTGAAATATATCATATTATAGCATATTGTAAAAATAAATATTTATTACATTTATCAGTACATATATACAAAAAACATTTTGTTTAAAGTACTTAACTTTGTTTGTAAATTTGTGTTAGACTTGAATTGAATAAAGCTTTTAAACACAATTTGGTATTTATTTATTTATTTGATTTAACACGTTCAGCGGAACATTATAATAAGTTTTTAATTTTAATTTTAGATATCGCATCATGAAGAGTACAAAAAATCCAAGTGCATCCAAGTGGAGCACAAAAGAGAAAAATTTTGAAATGTAGGAGAGAAGAAACCGAGGCACTGACCGGATCACTGCTGAAATTTGTTAAGCAAGTTCCCAAACCAGAATCTATCTTTGTTGGTCCATCAAGTGAAAAGATTGATTTGGATCCAGCGGTTGCATCTTTTCAAGAACAGAGAAAAGATAATAATAATACAGATGAACAAGGCATAAAACTCACTGAAATGTTAGTCCAACAATGTGATACGCCAAACGAATTTTACAAAATGAAAAATTAGGTAGAAAAATGGTACAAGCAGATGGAATCAGTCCATCCAATGAAAATGATATTCCATGTTTAAATTGTGATGTAGGAAATTGGATAATTCCATTATCAGATGACCTCAGAATCGATATTGTAAAAAGAAGAAGTGAATATTTTCAAAACAAAGATTGTCCATTTGGAGTGGTTCAAAGAGTAGGAAAACAAATAAAGGGTCAAACTCGACAGTTAACTAAGCATTGGTTCTACAAACATCTTTCAAATGGTAAAATAGTTCTCAGAAAATGGATGGTTTATTCTCCATCCAAGAAATGTTTATTTTGCTTCTGTTGACGGCTTTTTGCAGTTTATGACAAGAAAAGTAATAATGAATCAGGTTTTGTTACTAGATTTTCTAACTGGTGGAAATTAAACCCTAAGATATCACAGCATGAAATTTCTGAGATTCACTTAAACAATCATGTGAAATGGAAAACGTTAGAATTAAGATTAAATCTTAATATAACTATTGATGCTGTACATCAAAAAAATCGGGAACTAGAAACTAAAAAATGGAATGAAATTTTACATCGCTTATTGGATGTCACCATGTTTCTAGCTAAACAAAATTTAGCTTTCCGTGGCCACAGAGAACATGAATTTTGTGAGAATAAATGGAAATTATAGAGTTAGTTGAATTAATTTCACACTACGATCCTGTCTTAAAAGAACATTTGGCAAGGATCCAAAATAGTCAAGTAGAAAACATGATTTCGTAACTTTCCCCTAAAATACAAAATTATTTTATTTCTGTATTGGGAGATGCGGTGAAGCAGAAGATTATTGAAGATGTAAAAAAGCAAAATATTATGGGATAATGTTTGATTCAACACCTGATGCATCTCACCAAGACCAATTATGCGAGATTATTAGATATGTTCATATTGAAAACAAATAGGTAGAGGTAAGAGAATCGTTTTTGGTATTTAATTCTCTTACTGAAAAGAAAGCTGTTGATATCACACCACAAATTGTAAATGTCATTAATGAAGAGGGTTTGGATATAAACCTATGTCGAAGTCAAGGTTATGACAATGCTTCGGTTATGTCAGGTATTTACTCGGGAGTACAAGCCAGAATCCAGCAAATTAATAAGGTTTTATTTGTACCATGTTCTAATCATTCGCTTAACTTGAGCGGGATTCATGCATTTGGAAGCAATCCATTTTGTGCAACTATTTTTGGAACATTTGAAAGCATTTACATCTTTTTTTCTTCTTCAACTCATAGGTGGGATATATTGTTAGAAATAGTCGAGATAACTGTCAAAAGGTTACCAGCAACCAGGTGGAGTGAACAATATAATGCTGTGAAACCTGTCCTGAAATATTTTCGAAAGTAGATACAGGTTTTAGAAAAATTATGTGATCCCTCAGAAAATCTAGATACGAGGGGTACAGCTGAAATGTTAATGAGAAACATTCATGATTTCAGTTTTCTTGCTTATCTTCATTTCTAGAGTAGTACTCTAGAGGAAGTCAATCATTCTCAAAAATACTTGCAAACCGAAGGAATTAGTTTAGACAAAACCGTGCACAAATTAGATGCCTTAAAACTTTTTGGGAAGAGAGTCGAGAGAAATTGGTTGAAAATGCATTGACATTTTCTACAGAAATTTGTGAAGAAATGGAAATACCTACAGAAAGATTGAACCGAAAAAGTCGTAAAAAGGTGATGCCTGGAGAAGAGTCAAAAGATGCAGCTTTAACATTAAAGCAAGAATTGAGAAGGTCGATGTTTCAGTCACTTGATAATTTTTATCAAGATCTTAAAAAAAGGATAGAGTCAATGCAAAATCTATATGTAAAGCTTGCAACCGTTCAATCATCGCATCTTATTGGAACAGAGATTGAAGAACTTCCAAAGCTGATTTCAAGTCTTACAAAAACTTTTGATGAAATACAAGAAAGTGAAATTTTACCTGAAATTAAACGCTTAAGACGATATCTTCAAACAGGAAAAGTTGAAATAGAGGAAGCTAAAAAATGGTATGCACTGAAAATGTTAACTTTTATAATAGAAATAGATTTACAGGAATCGGTTCCAAACTTATATTTAGTTTTAAAGATTTTTTGACAGTGTGCGTTTCAATTTCTTCTTGCGAAAGAAGCTCTTCAAATTTAAAGCTAATTAAAAGTTATCTTCGTTCGACAATGAATCAAACAAGACTTAATGGCTTAGCAATTATATCAATTGAAAACACAACAGCACAAAATATTAACTTTGATGAGACAATAAAATTATTTTCTGAAGTGAAAACTCATAAAAAACAGTTTTAATTTGTTATTCTTTGATTAGTTGATTCTTTTAATTTCTTGCCTACGTATATATACTTCTGAGCATAATTTTTAATACCCTTATTTTTTTTAAAAATATTTCGTTTAATACAATTATTTTTAATCTTACATATTTACAAATAATCTTACATATTTTCTTACCATCACTGACACGCTTTTGGTGAATTATTTGTTGGTCATCTTTCATATAAGATTTCCAATCATCGTTGCCGTCTAGAGAAAACCGTTTTTCATCACTAAAAATGGTTTTCTCTCAGGTATAATTAGAAGTGATTCACTCTCTTATTAATTTTGACCTTTCTTCTTTATGTTTTTTTGATAAAGAAATTTGTTTTTTTTGCTTTTTTATACACAAAACCAAGTCGTTTTATGTGTCTTTGTATGGTCCATTGTGAAACATTAAGATCACATATATTTTTAATTTTTACTGAATTAACTTTCTTACCACTTTTTTCAAGACTTGAAATTGTTCGTTTAATACTAAGTTTTTTTGGCTTTATTCAGTGTAAATTTGGGACCACGTTTTTTATAATATTTTTTTTATATACGTTTTTTTATATTGACAAATATTTTGCGCTGAACTTTTAGAAATATGCAAAAATTTAGCAATTTCGGAATACGACTTTCCTTCATCTTTCCATTGTTTCGCAATAAGTTTAATCTCTTCTGACCACATATTTATAATCTATAAATACATACTAAAATAAGAAATATAGCATAATGGAACTTACCTTATATATCAGTAATTTTGATAGCCGTATTAAAAATTATGCATAAATTCATACATTTGAAAATTTAGAATTCTAAATATATTATTTAAACAAATAGTGAAATTAAAATTTTAACCTTTTTTCTTCGTTATATATTGTTTAGAGTATTTGTAAATATGTAAGATTAAAAATAATTTTATTAAACGAAATATTTTGAAAAAAAATTAAGGGTATTAAAAATTATGCTCAGAAGTATACATATGTGTGGGATAGAATGTGCGTTGATATCTGTGTGAACTAATGTTCTAGTATGTATATTAGCATACAGACCTGAACATATTTATGCATGTTTGTATGTATGTATCATGCTTCTAACATCATTCTCCATGTTATATTATTGTTTTGTAGTTTTTGAATTAAAGAATAAATAAATAAAAATGTTCTTAGAGACATTTTATAGATCTAATTTGTTATTGATTCTTTCGAATGATATCAGTATATATATATATATATATATATATATATATATATAAATATATATAGGGCATCACGAATATTTCCGCCCCGGGCCTCAATGGCTCTAGGTACGCCACTGAGCATTATTATCCTTGTTATTAGCTGTTGATTTGGAATTGGTACTGACATTTTCTAGTTCAATGTTTGATGATCTTTTGATTCTTGTAGGGGACAAAAATAGAATTTTGACCTGTAAAATTAAGATTCATTCTATATTATTTAATAGTTGAGCAAAAATGTACACAGATGATTTATAAATTCATATTTACTAAAATTTCTAATTTACTTTAAATTTAGTCTAATTTCTAACTTTTAAAAAATGTGAAATAAGAAAAATGCGAAATTATGGAGATTTTATTCGATAAAAGCTATGATGTTTTGTTCCAAATTTTTGTCTGTTTTACGCAGTTTGTAAAATTAGGGAGCGTGAAATTAGGCAGCTTCAACTGTAATTAAATCTCATAAAAAGATTAAGTACTGGAAGAATTTTGTAAATCCAATGAAGACTGAACTTTTTAATATAAATTTAGCTCTTCTTGTCGTTATTAAATTCTTTACTCCTTACAATTTTTGTAAAATACATTGTAATTTCTGTGTCTTGTTAAACAATAAACAATATGTAAGCGGTATTTTACAGGACCCCAAAAACCTTAACGATATCAGTGTGTTTATGTGTATGTGTGTCATTATGTGAGTGTGGTTGATAGTGTTACACAATAAACAATATCCCCCAGAAATGAAATCCTGGCTACGCCCCTGCGGGGATTAACTTCGGACAATACAAAACATATATATCAGTATTTGTATATCAATTAAAATCATTATATTCATACACTCATTAGATAAAAACTAAATCATTAAAATGTTTTGAATAAAGTTGAAGATAATGGTGTTTGTGCATTAATTTTAGGATCATATGCTTTATTGCCAATGCTTCTCACACATCACCCTCTCCCAGTAATTATTAAACGGTGAACACAAAATTTTAAACTTAGTTATAAATACTTTATTATTTATGTAGTGTTGTCTTTTTTAAGCAATACAGGGTTTACATATCTATTTGGGCCTTTTTCATTTCAATTTGGGCCACAGGGGCTAAATATTTTATTTTTGCATTTCAATTTGGGCCATGAGGGTTAAAATGTTTATTTTTGCATTTCAATTTGGACATTTCGTTTACTGAAATGACTAAAAAATTTAATCACAGTGCTTTTTGGCTCTGTATTTGGTGACGTATTTTTTAGCGGATTCTTATGACAACGTAATTTTGAGTGTTGAATTTTTTTTTATATTTTATTATACAAAAAGTTTAGATTAATAATAAATAATTTGAAATATATTTTTGTTTATGGTATTCAAATTTATAATGACTTTAAAAATTTATTACTTATTTATATATTTTATTATAAAAAAAGTTTAGACTAATAATATTTTAATAAAATATTTTTAATTTATTTAAATAGGTATTATTTCTAAAATGCATTATTGAAAGCCTCTATGGTTGAAAATATTTTAAGTAATAGAGGTAAATCTAAAGTTACTCAAAATCGGTATTTATTTGTGTTTGATAAGCCAAGCAAGAAGGATGCCGAAATTACATTTTGGCGGTGTGAAAACACAAATAAGTGCAAGGCTTGTATCCACGTTAAAAATGGTGAAGTCTTAAAAGGGATTAACATGGATCATCAGCAGTCGTTGTAAAAGTATCTGCAATAAAAACAAGTGTAGAGATTCAGGCTGGTCTGAGTCAAGAAAATCCAATGGTAATTTGGATTTCGCAAGCAACCCAAGGGCTTCTTAAGAGTACTGTATCAATGAGTCAAATTATAAATAGAAGAAGAAATAAATTAAATCTGGCTGCTCCAAATCCAACGTGTGTTTGTGACCTAGTAATACCTGTTGATTATAAAAACTATGTGATAGCTGATGGTATTAGGTGTACAAGTATGAAATGCGATTAAATTTTGAAAAGAGATACGTTAAAAACAAAAGAACGATAAAAAAGCTTTATTCAAAATATGCTCCATTACTAATGATACATTTGTCCAATCTATATCTCAAATTGTGGATACCTCGCCAGTAAAAGTCTTCCTTTTTTTCCATGAACCATTCATCGACCCATTTTTGCACATTTTCGTAAGAATCAAAGCGCTGCTGAGCAAGTGCGTGACCCATCGATGCAAACAAATGGTAATCTGAAGGAGCCAAGTCTGGTGAATAAGCTGTATGAGGTAAAACTTCCCAATTCATTTCCTCCAACATGGCGCGAACCGGTTTTGATGTATGTGACGAAGCGTTGTCATGGAGAAGAATAACCTTGTGTTGCCTTTTGAGGTATTCAGG
>MQRK01213050.1:0-14361 GCA_001938485.1 Girardia tigrina | reverse complement strand
TTTACTCTACTTTACAAATTTAAATAATTATAATTGTAAACTAAATGTATATTTAAACAAATTCCTAAATTGACTTACAAAATTCTTAAATTGATTATCAAAATTCTTAAACGGATTTACAAATTCTGACGTTGAATAACAATTTTCTGAAATGTGCTGACAAACCTTGTATATTAACCGGTAGCATTAAAATATCGGAGGAGTATACTCAGTAACCCGATTTTAAGGTTATGTAGTTAGTGTGTTAGGGGTACTTAAGATACAATCCTCGATTGTATGCATTAAGAACATCAATATGGCTTTTCGAACATTTATTTTCATTATAAATTGAATTGTCTTTTGGAAAACTCCTACCCAAGTTTTCAGAATTTGACATCGTTCTAAATTGATAACTTTTAGTTAATAAATAATTATTCGAACAAATTTTCATTTTAAATAATTTCAGATTTTATTTTTAAAAATTCTACTTTTATAATTTCGGTAATAATTTTATTTAAAAATTAATTTAATTTTAAAAATGATTTTATTTAAAGAAAAACATTTATTTACTTAACATTAAAAACAAGTTAAAAGTTATTTAATTTATTTAAATTTTTGATATTAAAATTTGAAACAATTTAATATTTAAAGTTTTTTTTAATATCTTATTAAAATTATGCTCGAATAACTATTCCTCGTGAACATCCAAACTATCAATTTTCCATCTGGGTGGGAGAAACACAAAATCCAACATACTAAATTTAAAATATTCCTCACAGTATGATCAAGTGATATTTTAATTGTACTACCAAATTGGGTAAAGGCTAAATTAATACAGTTGCAGTCAACCGTCGATAATTCGAGAATGAGGGATCGAGTCAGACTATCTTTAGACCAAATATCGTTGAATAATTCTTATTATGTATATTGCTAATAAAGTTAATGTCAAAGATTTGATGGAATTAGACGTAACCATACCCTGTGAAAATCGAGTTAACCTATCGGGTCCTATTTTAACTGTATGAGGTTTCCAGAACCTGAAAGGGTTAATGACCCTGCATTGCTTGCAGATACCGAAAATTGAGATGCGCTTCACAGTAGTATTGTGAAGTTGTTGATGTAAAAAATCAATTTGAAGATTGTTATTATCTTTGATGACTGGGACTCAGAGGGAATTTTGTTGAGGAAAGCAACCAGAAGTGTTGAGTTAGTAGTTTAATCAGTTCAACTTTTCCAAATAAACCGAACAGCACTTTAACATATGCGATAGCCGGTTCAATAACGAAGTCCTTTTGCATAATTTTTGGTAATTCAGTTTTCGGTTTTCAAGCAATACCGGTTTTGTATTTATGCAAATAAAAAACCATGCAATCATGATCATAGCCCAAATTATGTTTACATTGAAAATCTTTAGTCCATTTCATGTTTTTTTTGCATATGTAAGGAAATTATCCAACAGTTCCATTTTCATTGTTACAAGGTGCGTCCAGCTGGTCCATTTACTCACATTTTTCTTGAAGAATGAATTTACTACTGTCATACGATTTTCTTCGGCCAGATATATTGATCTTCCGATCTTTTCCAATTCGTTGCAAGGTATTTTAGATGTCTGCTCATGGATGGTAATTTTTCTAAGTAGAATCTCCTCTCAATTTGCTTGGTTATCCAGGATCGCGATGAAGACCTATCAAGAGGGCGGAAATTTGCATTCATACCAATACATACTTCAGATCTCACCAATTAATTTTTTTGCACATGTACTTCGTAAAATAAACTTATTGTAGTTTGAATGTCTTTGATAAATGGAAAATTTAAAATATTTTGATTAATCTTCTTTTACTCAAAATTCTTATTTTTTAGAATGATAAATCAAATGACTTCTATAAAAATCCAATAGAACTCTTCATGAATACCAATATTATTATTTCCTATCTTAAGTCAGAAACATATTTCCTTCATTTTTAGAATTTCTTTAATATTCTTAATAAAAAATGTGGTGCGATCCATAAGTCCTTAGACTCAACAAGAAAGCAAAGTCCAATCAACTTTATTTTTTCAGAATCAGTTCATGACATCAAAGTAAATCATTTCTCCACGTATGAGCCGTGTACATCAACACACTTGCGCCAGCGAGCAACAAGCTCAGATAACGCATTTTTGTAAAAATTGGGAGGCATAGAATTGAGAATATCAAAGACTTTCTCCTTGAGAACATCAACTGAATTAAAGTGGACATCTTTCAAATGTTTCTTTAGGTATTTAAACAATGCAAAATCACTTGGGGCTATAGGGGGGGGGTGGGAAACCAACTGAAAGCGACTGTTATCCTCAGCAGTCAAAGTTGCTCGCAAAGTGTGAATATGTGCATTGTCTTGAAGGAGCCACAATGAGATCCATCTTGGCTTCCTACAAGACTTTCTCACATCGTGAAGTAATTCAACATAATACTCACTATTCATTGTCAGTCCTTTCTTAAGGAAATCAAGTTTAATAATGCTATGGTAATCCCAAAACACAGGCAGCATTGCTGCTTGCTTTGGCGAGGTGCCGCTTTGAAGTTTTCGGGGAGCACTTTCACAGGGGAAGTACTACTCAGAAGATTGACGCTTGCTCTGAGGCATATACAATGTCACCGGGGTTTCATCTTGTGTAACGATGTTGTTGATGATGCGATCACCATGAGTGTGAAGCAACTCTAAATTGGCAGTGCAACACTGCAAACATTTGTCGCACATTTCACCGGATAGGAATCGGGGAACAAAACGTGAACACAGTTTTCGAACTCCAAATAATTGCAGTATATCATATGTAGAATGGTAGCTGATGGATAGACGCTGTGCAAGTTCACGGTCTTCATGCAAAAATCACTTTTCCCGGGTAACATTTCACACGGTCGTCCTTATCTCTCAGCATCAAAAATGGATTGTCGGCCATGGTGAAAGTCTCTGATCCAATTATACACTGTTGCAGCTTTTAGTATTGCACAGGAGCAGAAATTTTATCACGCTGCGATATTCGACGTTACTGTACATGTCTACAGTAAAAAGTGGACAGTTAAATGGATGTACGCACCACTCACACACACAGGTTGGGTATGATGAGTCATATCTTTATCCAATGATAGCTCATCTATTTATAGTATCAACGGCATATACGTCATAATCTTTATCAACGAGTCTAAGGACTTAGGAATCGCACCACGTATGAATTCATTTCGAATTTCCATTTCCATATCCTTTTGTTCTTAGTCTGTATAAAGAAGAATAAATCAACTCAATAAAGAAGTTTTTTCGAAGTTCTTATATAAAGTTATTGTCGAAATTATGAAAATATAAAGTAAATTTTCTTATCAACTTTTAAGTAACTTTTACTGAATTTTAATTTATTTTAGTATTATCCTAGCTTCAATTTAATTAATATTTAATTAAAACAATTAATATTATTTAGATGGTTTGGTAGCCGAATTGATTGGAACAACACGACACCGTTTATTTAATTATTCTTTGAATCATTTTAAGGATGAATTGTTTAGAAATTCCGAATTAATTTTAGAAGATTTATTGTTTGCTGTGATCATTTTCTATATTATATTTTTGTAAAATTTTGAAAGTATTTTTCGTTAGAAAAACATACTTATTTATGTAAACATTTTGTAATTTTTTAATATTAAATGTAAAAAATGTGTGATATTTTATTAATCATTTTAATAACTGTAATTCCGGCCTATAAGACTTTACAATTACAGACTTTACAGATCATTACAATTTTTTAAAAATTTTTGTTAAATCATAGTTTTTGCATTAAATTTTTAGAGGGGGTCTTATACACCGGACTTGACGATAATTTTAATTGACGTATAAAATATATTAAATAATTGTTATTTGGTCAAACAAGTACACCTTCGTAACACTAATTAACAATAAACCATTTTTTATTTGATTTATTTTATGTTTTAATCTAATTAATTACATCTGAGTTTCACCCTTGAATGTCTGAAATGATAACTTAAGTAATAAAATAATAATTAAAATGAAACCATAAATATTTGAATTAAAAATTAAATTGAATGGTAGAATTAACAAAAAATAATATCGATAATTAGTGAATCAACTAATAATTAGAGATTTTATAACAAATGAGTGTGAAAATGGTTAAATCGATTATTAATCATCTACAGAGGACAACTCAAAGGACAGCAAGCGACAAACTGGTAAAATCCGAGGACAAGAAGATGTAAATGAGAAAAGGGAGACAATAAAGTGGTTAAAGGAGAACATAATGAGTTAATGTATAACCCCTACTGGTACCATAGCTTAATTATTTGGGATGATCAAAACATATAAAATAATATATAATTTCTCGAATAATTGGTTCTCAATGAATTTGTTGACGACTTATCGACGAACTCAATTTAATAATATATTAATTAAAATAAATTGTTACAAATCTTCAATTTTTATTAATATTATGTCTTAAAACGTCAGTTTCATCATCCTTTTCTGTCATTATAACGTATTTATCAATTTCTATATTTGCATCTGAATTTCTTGTTAAATTCTTTTCTTTCTAATAAAATAAAAAAAATAATAAGGGTTAATTAAATCAAGAAATAATTCCACATACCGAAAATTAATATAATCTGATCGTTTGGTTACTGATCCTTTGCTAATTTAAAACTCTTGAAGATGTCTTTTCCTGATTCTGTCGTATTGTATAGTGTTCTACACTTTATCTTCGTTTTTTATACTGTTCACGATATGCACATTTATAGGGTTATTCAATTTATTATTAGCTTTTTAAAATATATGTAAAAATGTACAGAACATATATATTTATTTGCATAATATAGAAAAATAATTATTAAAAAAGCTAAATGCATTAAAAATATTAAAAAGCATTCATTTTGAATATAATTTATTTTATATAAACTGTTCTCACATTTTTGCTTTTTCGAGCCAATTCTTCATGTTTCTCTAAAAAGATTGGTACTGTACTGAAAAGTGATTGGCACCCGATAAAAGTGCATCTAAAATTCCTCGATTGTGCAATGTGGTGATGCATTTTTCTGCGAGTAGTACCTAGCTTTTATCATTGCAAAAAATTCCTAGTTCCGGAAAATAAACCAAAAATTTGTAAGAAATATTTTACGATGTTAAATATTGTTTCACGCCATTTGATTTGTGAAAAGCCGCATTGTGCATGATAAGAATTTTATTTGGATTACTTATTATTATTATTTATAGTCAATAATCAAAGCATTCAGAAATATGATGTGTTTTGATGAAAAATCCCGCCGACTCTCCTTTGTAAACCTCTGCCACAGTTTAAGACAGATACCATGGCATCAAAAATGAATGGATACTCTCTGATTGTCTTGACTGAATCAACACGGTTGACAGAGAACGGTTTCAATATCTGGTGGACGAAAATCAGAAATTCAATTAAATTTAAATTAAATTCAATTCAATTAAATTCAACAATCGATTTACAGATACAGTTCGTGATTAATGAACTAGGCATCTGTTTAAAAATCCACAAACCCATTGAAATTATGATTATAGGTGAACAACTTATCATTTCACATACACAGACTCTACAACAAATTGATATTCTATAAAATGCATAAACAGATGATGACTGGAATCTCAGCAACCTCTCTTGCAGAACATGAATTCAGCTCCAAGATCTTATATAATGAATTCATATCTATTGAAGTATGGCCTTCCTTAACAGTGTAAGAACCAACAGCTTTGCCAACCAAGTTTAAGCCAAAGAAACAAGGGAAAGAAACAATGTGTATAGAATGTGGAGAGAATGTAGAAACTCAAATCCTCGTTCTCTGTTGGTGTAAACACATCGGCACTCTGATACAAGCAAGGTATAACGCATAGTATTATTGTACATATTGGCAAGGATGATCTGCTATCAGAAAAGCCAATCCTAGAAATCAAAATAGATGGTGTGTGTCGAAGAGTCGGATTGATACAAAAATACAAAAATCTAAAGATTGAGTCTTCTTTTTTGATTAACATTTGTACTATTTGTCTATTTTGTAAAATAACTATTGATTATTACGTTGTATCCTTGATAAATAATAATCTTCAAAGGTTTACATATTGAAAGCTTATGTTTTAATAAAACTATTTTTCGAAACATTGAGAGCCATTTAACATTGAGAGTACCGTTGTGATGTTATGTTTCAATGAATTAATTTTATTAATCAACTAATATTTAACTTTATATTTACACCAAAACGACTACAATTAATTAATTAATTAATTAAGATTGAAACCACCATTTCCTTATTATGATTCTATGAGATTATTAATTATGACACCGAACCTTTCCCATATTAAGACGAATAATATTAACTGCTGTGATACAATTTCTTTACTTTAATTAGTTACATATTTGTGAATAAATAATGTTCTTTCTGTAAAAATAAAATAAAAAGATTTATATCAAGAAACATCTTATATACCCCTAGAAAAATAAAGAAACAATTTTTTATTAGCTAGTATGATTATTATAAAAATTAAATTCGATTTTGTATATGAATATACTCTTATTTATTATTGATATTTAGGATGTATTACTGTCAATTGAACAATTAGTAAATTGACCAAAAAAATTACAAAAATACTTTTTGTGATTATAAATTTAACGAAAACCTAAAACACGATTTTAATTATCGTTGTTGTCTATTTTATTGGGGTAATCAGTTATTGTCGTATATATTGGGTCGTGACGTAAAAAGTTTTTAGAACTGAAGTAAAGGTTTATTGATAATTTACCAATACAAATATTTGTGTCATTCACTAAAGTATGTACCAATATTATCAAAACACTTTTGTCATTTGAGCGGCTGTTTTTTGAGGCCATTTCAATAAACATTTTTGTGGGCGAGAATCTATAAATACATGTTAGTCCATTTTTACGGTATCTTCGGAATTGAATTTGTTTGGTATCAAAAAGTTGTTTAAATTAAGGAAGAAATGGTAGGTATTATGAGAAACTTCTGGTGATTATGGAGGATGATGCAGACGTTCCTGCTGTTTTGTAAGTGTTAAGGGCAGTATGATGTTCGGCATTGTCGTGGAGAAAGATGAAAGTCAACCTGTTTAATAAAGGCGATTGTTTTTCTTTGAATTTCCTAATCATATTTTTCAATTGGTAACACTAGACATCTACTGTGATCGACGAAGAGGGTTTCATAAAGTTACCATCAGTTTCTTTTGATTAGTGTTTGGCTTGGAACTGTGTTTTTGTGCTTCGTGCATCTCATTCCAGCTTGCTTAACGTTTGCAATTTTCATATTTGATCCAATTATCATCAGAATTGGAGATTCGATTCGAAACGTGATCAAATTTATAACAAGAAAGCATCATTAAGTAAGTATCCAAACGCTTTTAATCCTGATTTTCATTCAACTCATGTGGATTTCACATATTTAATTTTTTCACTTTACCAATTCCAATCAAGGGAGTCAATATTATTTGCTTTGTAACAGCAAACGTTAGCGATAAATCATAAGCACATTGTGATGGATTCGACTCCACGGTTATAAATACGTATCTGGACAATCTCACGACTCATTATCGAGATTAGAATTACCTTTCACACAGTTTCCTGAATCAATTTGAGAATGTCTTTTGCGTATTATCATTGTAACCGAATCAACTTTTGAAGTTTCGCATGGTTCCAAGTAAAAAAGAGTCCTTCAAAATAGTTCATTTTTCCGCTTTTTCCAGTTTTTTAAATACTAATGTAAATTATTTTAGTTAATTTTGATTAATGTGTTCAATATTCAATAAATGTAGTAATCAAACATAAAAAAACTGAGCAAACAAAATATTAAGTCATTGTCGAATTATAACTATTTGAATTTATTGTAATCATGACTACGTGTTGTATTTGTATTCTTGATAACCTATTACAACTTTTATATCTTCAGTCAACAAAATAGAAATTATTTGTAATTATTAGAAATCTTTTTATTATTATTAGTATTATTACCAATATTCTTCTTTCTATTATTATTCAAGTAACGATAATATTACTTTATTAAAATTTATTCTGTGACAGTGAACTATTACTAACCACCATAATTAAGACCAACCTTAACAGCTTAGCAAATATCTATTAAAGAAATTAAACAATAGATCTTTATTTAAAAGTTTTTGGTGAGCTTCTTCTTGTTGTTATTAAAAATATAAATAAAATATTAATTTTTAAAATATAAATTATATAATGTAACAAATCAAGTATACAGGACTAAGAGACGATGTTAAATCATAGGAGTAAAAATTGGTTGAATGGAGAGTTTCTTTTTAAAGAATAAGCAAATAATTTTCAATTAGAAGGAGAGAAACTGGAATAATGTGTTGATGGTTGGTATCTCTATTACAATTTTATGAGGTCTAAAAAATTCACTTCCTTTTCTTGATGTTTATAATATGATCCAAATTCAGTTTTTAATCTCTTAATGATAATTTTTCATTTTAATTTAATATTTTTATTATAAAAATTCTTCATTGATTTTTTTTGAATTTTGAAATTGAACATTTATGATTGCTAAGTGATCTGAATATTAAATTTATATTTAAATTATAATATAATATATAAATAAAATACAATAATAAATAATATATTAATATAAATATGAGTAACAATTAATTTAATAATACATATAAAAATGATAATTCTTTCAGTTAATTTATATATGACATACGTGAACCTCTATATCTATCAATCGTTTCCATTTACCATATACAAAATTAAAAAATAAAGCGTTTTCCAAACCCAAAACTATATAATGTATCCTTCCTTAACAAAAAGTCATCAAAATTCCAGAAAGGAAAATATTTGGTAGAAATATAGTTGACTGATTAGGAGTCTATTCATTTTGTATTTGACAATTTTGAGAAGCAGTTTATTAATCTGTCTTTCATTATAATGTCATAATATTATTTATATATTTTATTAAATTTTTATGCTAGCAAAAGATCAACAATCTTTGCAGATGCTCTTCATTCCATCAAAAGGAAAATTTTCCAAACCAATTTGAATAAAGACGCAACTGCAAAAAAATATATTTCTCAATTAAGTTTTTTTAAAGTCACAAATACTATAAGTTGAATTTATAAAGATTTTCTATAAACACAAGAATTGAATAGTTCTATCATCCGGTTTAATTATTTGTTTTACTGAACTCATTTCTTATAACCACTTCATTTCTTAAAACGAGCGGCGTTCGCACGCTTTGTACTTATTGTATAGCGCTAACCAGAACGTTGCTCTCGAATTTCGACTTGTTTGCATGTATACAATCCATAAAGGTATAACGTTAACATTTATCTTTTGACCTTTGGTTGCTTGGTTTTATAGACATTGGACAGGAAACCGTGTCTCCACGATATTTTAGGCTGAGAATAATTATTTCTCATTTTACATGTCGGTTGAAAGATGCCTTTCATTTTCAAGAACACAACAATGAGCGGAATTCCATCTCGTTTACACAATTCAAATTTACAAGAGTCTTCACTAACACATACAGTCTTAATATCGCTGGAAATTGTTAAATCGATTTTTACGGAATTATTTTGGTCATCAGAATCTTTTATATTCTCAGTATCTTCACAACATGCAATAATATCGATATTTGGTAGATTATTTTGTTTACGATAATTACTGTTTTTAAATTTATCGTCATTGATACTTAGATAATTTTCAACGAAGCAATATAAAAGGTTGTGAGGGTAATAAGTTGCACCGGCACTCAATAACAGTTGACAAATTCGACAGTTTCCATAAGAAACCGCAAGATCTAATGGTGTGAGGCCAGTTTCTTTTTCGACAAAATTTATTTCGCAATTTTTATTCTCCAATGATTGAACTATTTGCTCGTTCTGATTCCAAACCGGCCACCACAACGGTCTCCGGTGGTGTAAGCCATCAGAATTAAGATCGGCACCCTTCCCAATCAGAAAGTTGACAGCAGAGACATTTATTCTCTCACAAAACACACGCAAAGGATAAGACACGTCGGAATAATATATTTTTGTTTCCTTTGCAATTTTATCAGTAACCTTTAAACGTTTAAGAATATGATCAATTTCTTTTGAATTTAATACTAATGACATTTATATATTTTTGTTCAAAAAAACAGAGCAAAACATGAGACCTTCTTTATTTTTTTTAAATCGACAATCGATCGAAATTTTAAACCTCCATTTTGTAATTGACCGCGATTTTTCATTAAAAATTATTAATTGTGACAAATATTCACAAATTAAATTAAACACACATACACAACCAATCATTATTTACATTAAACAAAACATGCATACACACTTACATGCAATCCCAAGGTTCATTCAATCAAATTACATTACATAATCACACAAACAACTTACTTACCAGGCATTCACACAGCATTCAGAACAAAACAAAGAAATTACCAGTGGAAAATGATATGGAAAACAATGAGGTTCACCATTCATAATTTACATTTTAGATTCGACTTCATTCGCATAATAATAAAACTATAATTCGTTGAAATTGCTTGTACAATTCAATGGAAACTATTTTATCAAATGAAGAATTGTTTTACTTTATTTTTCGACTTAATCATTTATTTAAATTATTTATTTTATTTATTAATTTTTATTTAATTTAATTTCTTTTCTTTTATTTAATTTATTAATTTAATTATTTAATTATATATTTTATTTATATATTGAAAACTGGCAAAAATAAATGTTCGGTCAAAATTGGCAATTCTCCGCTCCAGATATTATTAAATATTATTTAACAGACTTTATTTTTGAAGTTATCGCTGCTTTTGTAAAAATAATCCGAACATTGAGGTGTTAATTGCCAAGTGAATTGGTTTCTTTAAAAATACTTTTTAACAATAATGTTTACGATTTCATCAAATGTATTGACTAAATGTTTAATTTTTAAATATTTCTGTGTATGAAACTTTTCTTCAAAAACTTTTTAATATCATTATTTATTGGATAAAATGGAATAAACAGCACCAGCATATGACTGCTCTGGACTAGAGTTATGTAAATAATATGTTTTTATTTAGATATGACATTAAAAAAGATATAGTGTTATAGTGTTGTCTTCGATCTTTCGGTGTGGGATCCCAACGCATTGTCGAAAGGACGAATAGGAAGAAGCAATGTCTGCGAGTACTGGAAACTCATCTTCTTTATCACGCGAAAGAACAATTCCAAAATAAGGAAAAGTGTGGTTTTATGCAAGATTTGAAACAATAAAAGTAGAACTGTCTTTGATTTTCTAAATGAACAAAATCAAAGTCTTACCCTGATTAAGAACTCATGAAAATGATTGTAGCTAAGCAACTCATTACAAGTAAGCAACAGTTAAAATAAGTCATTGTCAGAGTGTTGAATCATACTTTAAATCTCATAAATACAGATTTATCATGGAAGCGCAGTTGCGACGAGGTTGTTTTGGTGGAGTTTAGGTGCTTCTCATTATTTCCTACATTTTCACTGGTGTTCTTTATAAATACAAGAAGGACAAAGAATGAATATGTCAATTAAAAGACTGTCCTTCGAAATAATAGACAGATAGTAAATGAAATGATTACTTTTGATTATATATTATTTTATTTTTGTTTGTATGAGTTTCAAGTTATTAAAATTACAAAAAATATTAATAAGTTAATCATTCAAAACATTTTTTGAACATTTTTCTAAAAAATATTTCCATACACAGAAAAACTATATATTTAGTTGTCTGTAAAAAATCATGTAAAAGTTCAATTTTTATCACAATTAAAGGAAAATCAACCTAAATTTTTAGGATAAATTATCGCCAAGAATGGGAAAATAAATATTAAAAAAACTAAAAATTGATTTTTATCTTTTCCTAAAAAAAATTCCCGAAAAGATATTACGATTTCTGAATGTTTTATCTTTTCTTTTATCAATAAATTGGAAAAAATGGAAACAAATTTTCTCAATTAACATCCACGACAAATTTTCAAATAACCTTTTGTTTGCCAAAAGATTAAGATGAAAGAATTTTATTCATATGTTTTTAATTATTTAAATTTGAGACAATGACTTTTTATTGATGATTTTTTCCCCATTATATTCCTTTTATTCTTCATATTCGGTTTATATTCAATAATTGATTTTAATAATTATTCAATTTTATTTTTATCGTAGAAAACACAAAAAATATTATGACATTATAAAAACAAACAAACAAAAATATTATTTTATTTCAAATCTGATATATTATCAAAGTTATGATATAATTTAAATTTTTAAACTTTATTAAACTTTTGTGAAGATAACCAACACAATTACTATGCAAACATTTATTTCTATCACATTTAGAGTCATTCAAACTCTCGGAAGTACTTTCGTCATTTGTTATCGTTCGATTTAGTGTTATATCTGAGCCAATTTGACTCATTTAAAATGATATTGCTGTATATATAAAACTGAAATATTATTTTTTTAAATACATATGATGGTTTCTAGTTAGGTAATCAAATATAGGTTACTTCACTCTTCAAATTCCCCTCATTTCGCATATTTGAATGTGGTTTACGTATTTCTACTGCTATGAAATCGCTTGTTGTATGAGTCAAATTGGCTAACTTCAGTAAAAATAGGTATATAATCAACCGTCGTAAATCTAGTGTTAATAATGATTATTCTAGAAAATTACGTTATTATTCAGAAACAGTTATTATTATTTTAACTTTAAAATATTTCATAAAATTATAAAAAATAATTAAACTAATTTTAAAATTATTCAAACCTTTTAAATGTTTTTAAAACATTAAACATACTTATTTTGATTTTTGAAAAATATTACTTAGATTAGAAATTATTCTATATTATTACTTTTTAAATTTTTATTTTATCAGATTATTAAATTTTCATTAATTTAAAAAATGTAAATTCTATTCGAATGATCAGTTATTGCAAAAACAATAAAGCGGCAATTTTCCAACTGTGTTGGGATATCACAATTCCAAATTCAGCGCACTCAAACAAACACCGCATCCATACACAATTTTAAATATTCCTCATAGGTAAAAAAAATCATAAAATCTTAAAACGTTTCTTGAAAATTATTTTTATGGAATAATGCAAGAAATATTGCAGACAAAAATTTTATTTTCTCTAAATACAACAGAAACAAAAGATGTTATTGAACCTCTTTGAAATTGATGAAGAATTATACTTTGAACTTTTATATTTCTAATTTTCTAAGAAAAATTTTTATTGTTTTGTCAAAAGAAACGAAAACAAAAGAATATTTAGATTTTTTAAAAATTATCTAATCTCAAGACAATAAATTCCTTAGTTCATTATTTTTTTAAATTATTGAAAAAGTTGAATTGTATTAGTTAAAATAAATAATTAAATATATTTATTTTATTATCAATTAGTATTTAAATTATTATATTGAATATACGTTGGTTCATCACAGGAACGGAGCCAGATAAAATTAAGACCAAAGAAAGCTTCAATTTGACAACCGAATAACCTAACAAAAATTCTTATGTATAACATTCTATCAAGATAGGATATATTCTTAAGATTTTTATATCAAAATTTATTTTATATAAATATTAATACAACAATAAACCTATAATTATTAATAAAATATAAATAATTATAATCTAAAGATCCATATTATTATTAATAATAAATTGTTAATAGATTTGAAATGAAATACAATATAATTGCAAATTTAATATCCAAAAAGAAGATGTCAAAATAAAAATGAATGAAATATAATTTGTAAGAATTAGAAATCCTTCACAAATTCCTTTAATGTGTATTCATTTATTCATCAACTGAAAATGGCTTGACCAACGTCTTAACGCTTCTATAAAAATGACCAAAATATGGTAACTTTATACAGTCTTTTTCTACAATACAATTGTTTTGTTGGTCTCTTTCTCTCTTTATATGTTCTACTAAAATCCTTGAAAGGTTCAATGAGGCGGTTGCTCCAGACACCGACGTGAGGCGTCGAGCGGCGACCGCGGTAAGATGAGGCGATGACCCCGTTGTTGAGTCGACGTTGGCGGAAGCACGCCTCGAGCGCGGAACTTCCGTCTGTTCCCACATTGATGCGAATAGATAGTCCAGCTATCTGTGGCCGTCGGAGAACGGGCAACTATCTTCTCGCTCGACAACACGTTCCTGAATGTAAAAGGAAAAAAACGAAGAGGCAAATCGTTCAACCAACCGAATTGGGATGGCGGATTTTCGAACAGAGGGGCGGCCATCACGCCCAAAAGGCCCATCGTATTTGGTTTTCCGTTCTTCTAGATATTCGATTTGGTCTTCTTTCATGCATAAAATGACTTTC
>MQRK01213048.1:13313-26352 GCA_001938485.1 Girardia tigrina | reverse complement strand
AGATTTTTTCAAACAAAATAACAAGCGAGCACCAACATACCACTTCACCAAATACAAATGGTACCAAAAATACACACATAACCAAAGAAAAAAATAAAGAATCAGTAGGGCTCTACAGTGAATAATCATCACATCACTGAAATATTATCATAATTTTAAGGTTAATACATTAAATCCCGACCTACATTGTGCACTTAATAAGTAGTTAGACTCGGCGCGAAACAATTACGCTATTATTATGTAATTTAATTAATTTGGTCATCGAATCTAACTGATTCGTCCCGGGTTTTGACACGACCGATACGATGGTCGGTTGATTTGATCGCCGGGTCAATCGTTTCATATCCACATGTGGGTCGTAGGGTACCGCGCTCGATCCATAAATGACTTTCGTCGGAAGGGAAAGCCGTCATTGTTGCGATCGGCATAGATGGTAAAAAAAATCTTAAACATTTACAACGTTAATGATTTATTCGACAACCAAATAATTTATTTAAATTTCCGTACAAAGTCAAGTTTTAAAATAATACATTTAAAAAAATTGTGTTTTGTGATATTAATTTTTTTTATTGTAATGTGTGGAGGTATAAAAGTCATAAAATTATATTTGCAGATGTTTATACTTTTATATGTATACAGGGTGTGTCATAAGTCCCTACGAGTTCAATGTGACTAAAATATGGGAATCTATGTTATTAGATAATTTGAATAATTAATTATGTACTTGTAAATTAATAGATTAATAATAAATTGTAATTTAGTAATTTAGTGTAAACCCTAAACCTTTGTCTATATGCATTATTTCGTCATGATTTCATCATATCATTAATTCAAATTTTCTTTTGCAAAATGACTGATAGCTGTCCCTACTCTTTGGAATATCGTTTAATGGCTGCATTCTGGTACCACAAATATGGCAGTACTGTGACTGGAGTGAAGAGTATGAAGAGAAAATTAAGGAAAAAATTTAAAGGCGAGCCTCCAGATACCAGAGTTATTCAGACATGGGAAGAAAAGTTATTTCAGACAGGTTCCATTCTGGATTTACCTCGATGTGGGCAACCCAGGGAACGAAGTCATGAACAAGACAATAAGGAACAGTCACTACAAGCGAAACCATGTTTGTCTATACGGCAGCGAGCTGAAGAACTGGATATCCCAACAAAGACACTTCACCGCATAATAAAAGAAGATCTGGGTTACAAGTGCTGGAGGCCAACGAAGGTGCAGTACCTCAGTGAGGAAGACCATTTTACTCGTGTGCAGTATTGCCAGCAGATCTTGGCGAAATATGACAACAACACAAGACGCAGCAAGCTTTTCTTCACAGATGAATGTGCAGTGTACGCTGAAGGTCGAGGTCAAATTATGGTGTCGTTTTGGTCCAAGAAAAACCCTTATTTTTGGGAACAAGTGCAGTAGCACCCACCATCTGTAATGGTTTGGGCTGCCATTTCAGCTTTACATTTGATTGGATCGTTCTTCATACATGGATCTGTTACATCTGCGTCTTACATCGACATGCTAAAGTCAAAATTCGTTCCTGCTTTACAATGTAAAGACATTCTCCTGTCCTCTCACTTCCAGCAGGATGGCGCGCCTGCTCACATGGCTCACGCAACAAGAGACTTCCTTCAGCAGACTTTTCACAACAGATGGGTTGGCAAATACGGACCAACGTCTTGGCCTCCACGGAGTCCTTATTTGATCTCCTGCGATAATGCCCTGTGGGGGATTCTCAAACCAAAGATATTGACTCACAAAGCTGTCAATGACGACGAGCTGAAAGTAGTTATTACAGCTGCATTTCTTGACTTCCCTCGAAATCTACTGGCACGAATCAATACGCGTACCTTCCTGCGTCTCCACCTCTGTGTTGCACATGACGGTTTACAAGTACAGCCATATGACATTTGATTCCTGCGATCATGTGGTGTTCAATAAAAGTTTTTACATTATTGCCTTAAGTTATTCTACTCGCAGGGACTTATGACACACCCTGTATATAGGTGAGGAAAAATGGTTGTTTTTCTAAGCTACTTATGTATTTAAAGAAATTGTGCTATTTCATTTTTCAGTTAGAACATGTCATAAAACGTTGAATTTGGAAGTGTTATAAATGTTTTGCTTCTGAAGAAAACCAGCAGCTAATAAATTATTACACAACTACAGGATGTTTACAAGAGTTGTAAAGCAACCATTTACCACTGGATTCATGATTTTAAAAGTTGTCACACTAGTATTTTTGATTTAGAAAAACCTGGAAGTCACATATAAGTTTGAAATTAGATGAAAAAATGCTGAAAGAAATCAAAGTTGATTTCACAGTATTAAGTGTCAAAATCAACTTTAATTATTATGTAAAATTGGTGAACGAAGCAAAGGAAAGTGGCAGAAAATAGGAAAGAATGAACTTGATAATCACTCAATCCATATACCCCATCCTACAATGACAACAATTGACTCAGGTGAATTTGTACTGGTACCTCCCCCTTCATACAGTCCCTATTTCAACCCTTGTGATTTACCATTCTTACAAAAACTGAAAAAAACTTGTAAGGAAAATTCTTTGATTGTTCGCATTGTGATTTCCTTTAACTCTTACTTGAGTCCATTTGTAAATTAAATAAAGAAAATTAAATAATTAAATAAAATCATTAAATTAAAATAAAGTAATTAAAAGTAAAAATAAATAAGTAATTTAAATAAATAAATCAAATAAAAAAATATATATCTATATAAATATTGTGATTAAACCAACACGTTCATATTGTTTTGTGGTGGCATATTTTGATGTTTGAATTTTCGTTTATTTAGTATTCATTAACAGCTTTATCGTCATTCGATATTGATCCTTAAAAATCCAAACTTCAATAGCAACAAGATTTCCTTCTATTGTTTTAATAAATATCTGAATTTCGTCTGAGATAGATTAAAAATCTCGATTTGAATTTATTTCAAAATGCAGTTAATCCCAGAAAAAGTTTCAAAATTTATTTTCAAAATATTGGCCAGTGATTGTTTCGTGAGTGTAATTTAGTTCTTGAAAATTGTCTTCGTTCATTTGAATGAACAAATCACCAGTTGTGTAAGATTGAGATGCGATTGGTGTGAGAATGTGTGCATATGTTTGTGTGTTGAAGAATTCAAAATAATTTCTGAAAATGTGTGAATGTGATTGGAGAAAAAAATGAGTGTGTGTTTTGAAAATTAATTTTTTGTTGGTGATTTCACTATTACAAATAATAAATAAAATTTTGCGAATCTTTGAATTTTTTTTGAATTATAATCAAATTTGAAATGGAATCAAAAAGCGTTGTCAAATATATCACTGTTAAAGATCCATCTGATCAATTTCAATATCTTCGGGATTATATTGATTGCAAAAACGTATTATTGCTTCTGGAAATTAATAAGGAAATTGTAAAAAAAGAATCAGAAAAAGATTTCATTATTTATTTAAAGACAAAATTGAAACTTTGTGGTCATCAAGTTTGTCGAGTTTAGGAGATTTTGGGATTGAAATTTGTCAAATAAAAATATAATAAATAAATAAATATAATAAAATACTTTGAAAATAATGCTTGTTACATCAATATTGTATCAACAATGAAAATGGGGAATGAATGCTTATTTGTCGGTTACGAGAGCGTGTCGGTGGCCGAATTCTTGCCGATATAATCAAGCACGATTTTCGATTCATTTACAAAAAATATATCAGTGAAGCTTCTAAAGAAATAATAACATTAAATGGAACTCGATCAATCGCTCTGTTTAAATCAGTGTTAGATGTAATACGTTACATGTACATAGGAGACGATGAAGCAAAAAACGAGTGCAAAAGTTTTTTGGGCTTATGCTGGATTCGGTTTTAAATTGCAACGACGAAAAAAATCAAATGATGAATTTAGAGAACGATACAGTCAATAAACGTATGCATTACCAATTAGTTTGTGTGATATTGAGAACTATTCATGATTTGATTCTTTTGAGCACAAACTAAATATTTTCCCAATTTACTAAAGATGATATTAATTCAACACCCATTAATTCAACTCTCTAAATCAAATGTTTGCTCATGATTCTGTTGCTTATTTAACTTTAAAATCCATTTATGACAGAAAAACTGTGTCGTTTTATTTTTTTAAATCTTGATCATTTGTGTCACCTGTGGATGAGTCAATCACCTAAGGATCAGAAAAATCAAGAAAAAGAATTGTCGATAATGAAAACCGAAAAACTCTCCGCTGAGATACAACATTGATTATGTAATAGTTTGAAGTAATTTTTAACAGATTTGCTGACTTCGTACCAAAAGCTCAACGATGAAAAGGACATTTTTAAAGTGGTGTCACAATGGTGGAAATACGATGAAGTTTGGTGAGATTACATTGGTAAATAAACCTTGAATGATTGCTTGTTTATTGTTATACATTTGAATAAAATAAGTTTTTAATTTTTGGTTGAGTCTGAGTACTAATTTGATACACCATTTTTGTTGAATTTGCCATTATTTCAAAAAATTCACTTAAATAAATATCTAAATATATATTTACATCAATTTCCAAAAAAATGCAATGAAAACAGTAAACACTAGTGCTGAATCAAGTTTTTTTACTTGTCAATTGGTTATTTATTAACTAACCTATTAATATTAAGCTATAAATATATTCATAAATGTAATACATCCCTCAAATGTATAAATGAAATATTAAACCCTTAAAGACTAACTACGAATTAATTCTGGTTACACAATATGGTCCTAAAATACATGCCCCGAGTTAAGTTGGACTACTGCAAATAATCTGTTACCATTTAGTAAATGAACGAAATAATTTTGGAGATATATATCGTAATAAGAAAATTATTATTTTATTTGATTCAAATTGATGGGAACTGAAGTGTACAGTTGATTCATCTTTTATCTTTAAATAAATAACCGGCCCTGAAGGGGTTAGAGAAGATAGTTGACCATTAATACCTGCAAAAATAGTTATATGCATAAATTCATAATTTGCAAATTTGATAATTGAGTAATAAATAGATTTATTCAATTAATTTATAAAATTACCATTGTAAATTCTTCAATATTTCAAGTTCCATAAAAAAATATTAAAAATGTTTTACGTTGTTAAAATTTATTTTTCCATTTTATAGATATTACTCAAGATTTAATTGGGAAGCTTTGGCAAGGAAAGAGATGCAATCAACAATTATTCCAAAGGTAATTCATTCTACTAAAATACATCACTTAAAGATAAACTAAAAGATAAAAGCAGTTAATTATATCGTAAAATATATAATTTTTTATAATACTATTAAAATATCTTGGGTAATTAGTAATTTCCTTATTATTTCAACGATGAGAATTCATCACTCTAAATTAAATAATAATGAATTTCGAATTATTCAAAGAATTTAATAAGATATTAAAATTATAATTAATTTATATAATTTTAATTTTCAATGTTTATATAAATTAAGATATTTAAATTGTTTCCATAAATTTTTTATTTAAATTTATTATACAAAAGATTTTAAATAAAGTTACTTTTAAATAATTCGAATATTCAAAATACACATGTGGCAGCGTAATAAAACTTTAGTTGTTTGAATAATCGGATGCAAAGCGGGAAATTCGAGAACTAGAAAATTGTATTGAAATAAATCAGTCTTCGCATTGTTATTTGATCTTTTGCCACAAGATAGCTGCATTAAACAAATTAGAATCATGAAGACGCAGAAAATTGTGCCGGTGTACGACAGACGCGACAAGTTTGTAAACTGGCTCGAGTGCTATCGAGAATTCGCGGACTCACTCTATGTGGATAAGTGGTAAATGCTACCATATGTCCTGTTAAGTGAAGCGTTAACTTAGTTTCGGGGATTTGACGTGACGACACATGCAAATTTCGAAAAGAGCTCCGCCGCCTTGTCAGAAGCTTTCAACCAAAACCCAAATTTCTCATATGTGAGCTTCATTTCCTGAAGGTTGGTGATCGGCGAGAAGTCCTTTTATATTCGATTTAAAGCACAATTCGCAGCAAAAAAGCCGCGGGGATACATTTACGGTCGAAGCATTCATCAACGGATTTCTGGAGATGACCACGAGAAGTGTAGAGACCAAGACACTCAGAAAATCACTAGATTTGAACCGGTTAGACAGATTTACACGAATACATATCCAGGCGGTGTCTGAACCTCCAAGAGAGATTGCAGCAATAACGCTATACCTGCGGTGGGAGCAGGTATTATGAGCGTGAATACACAAACTGAAAACGGCACGTTAAACACAGGACCAACAATTATTTTTTTCATTATTAGATTTGTAGAATAGAGTTCCGTATGGTACAGTACTAAAATGTGATGATATTCAAAAGAATATTTTCATTATCACTGTCATCAATATCAGACTCGTTATATTTGACTTATTATCACCTTCAAAAAGGCTTGTTTCACTTTTACTTTATCATTTTAAGCATCTTCCGTTTGATTTATATCAAGAAAAGTCTTATAATTAAGAATACCCAATAACTGCTATATTATCTTCTCAATAAACACTTAATGTGCCTTTCACAAACTTGTTTAAAAAACCAATATAAGTAACAGATTAACTAGTTTAATTGTATCAAAAAATAAAGGCTCATGGGTTTTTGTTTCTAAGGAAAAACTCAAATGGAAGCTCAGAATGAGCCTTTATACAGAAAAGCGAAGTAAGAAGATTGTTAGGGATTAAAAATGAACCTGAAATTTTTGATTTATGAAATTAATTAAACTGAATTGAATAATAATGTATAGTTCGTAGAAAAATTTTCTCAGAATAATTAAGTTAAATAATTAAACTATTTTTCCATTCTTTATATTAGCTTACTTTCTAGGTATGTATCCATGGAATTTAGAAACCTATTTTGAAGGCTTTTTTACCAAATCAATTTTTTTCAAACTTTGCGCACTTACTCATTTTTGATGACAATAAATGATTATGTGAAAAATTGATCAAAAAAACTTTTTAAGATCTCAAAATTGGAAAAAACGAAGAGTTCCACAACAATATTAATTGAAAAAGATCTACTTATAAATTATAAATAGTTTATATTACTTTTTTATTGTATTTTTAATTAAAACTTTGTTGTCAAAGTAGAGTTCTGTCTGCATAAAGAATGGATATAAAAAAATAATTTTTTAATTTACTAGATATGTATATAAATATTTATACTATATATGGTTGGTAATTTAAATAAAATGGTTCCTCCATAATAACGATGAATTGCAATAAAATAAAGAAAACAAGTAAACTTGAATTTGCTTCAATATTCAGAATTCAGGGTGATAAATTTGAATAGAACAATTTTCATTCATATAAATTTTGGAAGGAAGTTATTTATTTTTATAATGAATGAGAAAATTGATAATGTACAGGGGCGTAGCAGGATTTCATTTCGGGGAGATATTGATGAACATGACATAATTTCTGCCACATATTCACACACACATAATCACTCACTTATACACACTGACATTATTAATGATTTTTCGGTCCTGTTAAATAGCGTTTCCATATTGTTTATTGTTTAGCAAGAATGAAGAGAGGCTGGATATAGAAATATTGTTTATTGTTTAGCAAGAATGAAGAGAGGCTGGATATAGAAATTAGTGTTTTCTACCTAAATTATAAAGAAAAAAGAATTTAATTAAGATAAAAAGAGCTAAATTTATATTAAAAAGTTCAGTCGTCGTTGGTTTTGGCCAATTTCTTCAGTACTTCATCAACACTGACTGAAATGTCCCAGTGCATTTTACAGCATCACCCGATCACTTAGTCCATTTCTATTCATGGTATTTCTTGTATTTGGTTTAATTCAGGTCAGTGTGGGAAATGTTCTTTCTTCTGTAGCAGTTATCACTGAAAGAGTGAGAAAAATTTGTAGAAGTTTTTTAATATTTGGAAAATAGCCTATCACATTGACAAAATGCTTCTAACACTGTCACTGACTGGTCTTTATGAGACACTGAATCTACTTATCCGAGTAAATACAAAATCCGATCGCAATTAACACTTATTGATAGGGGTTTCATATAATTGGTCAAGCTTTTCAAAGTTGATATCAGTAAATTTATGGCAGTGAAAAAGAATGAGAGCATCAAACATTGAAAATATCTTCTCGGGATTAAGATACAAAGTACCATTAAAGTTGCACTGTAAAAGCACAATTTACATAAAAATGTATATGCACAACAAAAACCTGATTGATTTGATTAATGTTCTTACATTTCACAGATTATTTTTTAACTATTTTTATTAACCTTGTTACGAGAATTTTGCACATGTCAAAACATTATCGAAAGAATTACATAAAAAAATAATTTATTTAAAAATAAATAAACTGATTTCTATTTCAGTTGGAAAGTAATATTGATACTCACTACTTTGACAAATTCGACAGGGATAATAATATTCCAAAAGACGAGTTATCAGGATGGGATATTGGATTTGAATGGTGATCAAAGTTTGTTGTCAAAAATTCTTTAAAACATTTGTACAATAAATTGTTTATTCGTGTAAATGATTTTTTAAAGATAAAGTCTTGATAAGTGATAATAAAATTGTTAGGCAGATTTGTCTTTCAGAAGGTTCTTCTTAAAGAGCAGTCGAAGAAAATTTTATTGGCAAGAAACACCATTGAAATGAAATGTTATTAGACCGGAAAACAGGGAACATATTATTTTTATCAATGGTCCGATTTCGGAAACAATAATTTGAAATTTTATATAATCAAAGAACTGTCACAAAAATTTAAACCCATTTTTCCGGTTTGAGATTTAATTTTTTTAAAAGAAAAAAAGTTTTAAAAGAAAATTAAAATAAAAATTTAAAAAGTAAATGCAAATTAAAAATTATAGTTAGTTATACAAAATTTTGATTTTTGTAAATTTTTTTTTAATATGGAAATTGTCTTGGTTTTTGTTAAATTGTTTCGTTGCATAGTGATTTTAAAATTGTGATGAAATAAATAAATTTTATGGAGGTTTGAATTCGTTTTGCATTTTTTGCTAGTGACATAGGCGCTGGAATCAGGGGGGCTGGGGGGCTTAAGTCCCCCTAGATTTTTACAGTGCGGGCTAAGACATACATCCTCGATGAACCCATCACTTTGATGGGACACGCTCTTCTTCGTAACCTATTAGCAAAATATTTCGCTTTGCTAGCTGATCAGTCAAAGAATATAATCAGAAAAGAGTAGCTTTCTTTTTGTATCCGGTGGGTTGAGCATAAATTTTCAATACACGAAGACCTCATTGGTATGGTAGACATTGAAAATACAGACTCAAATACTAGCACAAGTGTTATCAAAGATGTTTTGATTCGCTTCTGCTTACCCTTGGATTCTCTTCTTTGTCAAAGCTACAAAAGAGCCGGAAACATGATGGGACACCTAAATGGTGTAGCAGCTCAACTAAGAAAGATGAAATGAAGACAACACCAGTTCATTGTTTCGCTATTGTTTGAATCATTATCTTCAGGATGCTGCAAAAATTTGTATCATTGATAGAGACACCTTTAGTATAACCAAAGAAATTTACCAGCTGATCGCCAGTTCTCCAAAACAGCACCAAGTTTTCAAGAATGGAAAATCAGAGCTCTCTTCTGAAGCCACTAGTCTGAGGTCTCTTTGCCAACCCGATGGACGGTTTGTTCGAGCTCAATTCAGCCTGTTGTAGATAATTATGAACCACTCAAACAGACATTGGAAGACATCAATGATAACAGTATAGATGATGAAGGACAGAAAGCAGACAGTCTTTTGTGGGAGAAATGAAGAAAGGGTCAATTTTACTCACGTGGAAGAAGTAAAAAATTTGAGGATTTTGGTTGCATCTGCAATGGGAGCATCTTTGTTTTCAGAAATTTGTAACATAATCTCTCTAGATTACAATAACAATGATAACTTTAACACCTGAACTCTCTTATTCTTCCATGAGAAAACTCAAGACATACTTACGGAGATCAACGGCACCAAAGTGTTTTAACAATCTCATGTTGCTACATGGCCACAAGGAAAAGACAGACAAATTGAATCTTCTTACAATAGCAAAAGACTTTGTGTCTGCCAACCCTCAAAGAAAGAACTTCTTTGGAGCATAATGTTAATTTTATCGTAATAAATAGTTTCTTAACTTCAAAAATATATTCGATCCTGTAATTTGGGGTCTTTTAGTTACTATTTGTAAGGACTGTTTTTCTTCTTTTCAGTCCGCCAGTTGTAAAACCGTTCCGGTGCCTATGACAAGTGATGTTTTGAGAATAGTCAAAATCTAAGTAATATGATCAGATTTGAAAATAATCGAAAACAATCATAACATTGAAATGAGTACTAAAACGTTTCCGAGAGAAATAAAGATGGAAGATCTGAAAGAAAAGACGAGCACGATTAAATTTAAATATTTCGAGAATCACATTATTTTGCTTCTTCAACGAATCAGTTCTACATATGCATCAATAGAATTTCTGTATAAAATTTTATCAATAACGCTTTTATGGAGAGAAATGTCATTTCTATTTACAAATCACTTTATGCCTCTGAAGGGAAAGTTTCTGATCAGTATTATGATCCTAATTATCTCAGGAAGTGCACCCCTATGGCCCCGGGTGCTGCTGAACTCCCTCGGGACTTCAACTATTACACTTATTATTTAATATATTCAAATATTCACAATACAGAATATAACAAAACATGCTAAAAAATTATTAAATATTTTTTTTCATATTCGATGCAACTGTAAACTGGAGTGTTGCTTATTTTTAAACTGCCTTTTATTCACGGAACATCCCTTCATTGAGTTACAATACATAAGAAACTATTCCCACAAATTTATATATATATATATAGGATAATGTTTAGGGTCGATACAAGCTTTGCAACATATCGTGAAATATCTTTGTTTAAAATATTATTGAATATCGGTTAATTTACTAGTATTTTCAATACTAAAAAGTACATCAAAAGACATTGAGATCCTGATATGAATCATACTCCTCTGCATTATCAATCCTTCCAACAAAAAATCTCAACGCAATTTTTGTGGTATGTGCACGAATCTGCCTATGCTTACATGGAAATCGAAAGATTGAATGGAATATTGGTTGATTATTTTTTATTGTGTTAAGCAAAGTACATTATTATTTTTCTTCCTCTGTCTCATTTTATGACAGGCACAATATACAAATATATGTAGATTTGGGGTAGAAATTGACACAACAATTCATATTCTATCAGTCATACAACTTACTCCCTTATTTGTGTACGAGTAACATCTTACTATGGAATATTCATAAACAAATGGTAAAGTAAGATATGAGACGACAATAAGGTTTCTTGGGAGCTTTAATCATCTTTGCTGCTTACCAATCTTCCATCCTAAAACGAACTTATCTACTTTTATTTTAAGCTGAGTGAGAAATGAAACGTTAGAGGGAACCTTTTCTTCTGCTGATGTAGAATTTATATTTAATTATATTTATATTACTAATTATAAAAAAATCAATATGATATATAAGGTAATATTTATTTTTGAAAAGTAATTATTTCAATTACAAAAACTTAACCTGTTTCTGAAAATTTCTTTTAATAATAATCCGTACAGAAATTCTGAATAAATTCAAGAGAAATTTATACTCAGTCTATATCAACAGAAAATAAAATAAATTACTAATCAAATCAGACCAAAAAATTCCTCCAGATTATAGACATAGTGAAACTAAATAATCATTATTCATCACTTACCCATCTATTCCAGAGACGGAATCCTAATCCATTAACATTCAACATTTTAAGTTCCAAGAAAATACTATGCGCAAAACAGGCAGTTAAGAGTTTCAAGGTCTTTACATAAATATTAATATATTATTATACAACATACTGTTGAATCTTCTTTTTGTAAAAAAAAATATCTATACTAGGGCTTCCTTTCAGAGATCCCCATTTGTTAAAAACGTTAAAACAAGATATTAAATAATCATGCTTGCCTATTTTTCTAACTGTTTTATTTACTCAATACAAACTGTTCTGATTTTAGATAAACATTTGTTCTTCAAATTATTAATGATAGATAAAAGTTTACGGGGTGTGCATGAAAACTATTGATGTACAGACTACGTCCCTTTCTTAAATTCTGAGATCCATTCGTTTATTGATCTCTGTAGACAGTTATCTTTATAGGCGTATAACAAATCGCGAAAATTTTTTTATTTGTTATAATTGAGCAAAAAATAAAATTTTAAAATTAGGTATTCTATCATGCCCCTTTTCCTGGAATTCATATAAAAAATGCAAACATGCATACATATCTGCTATTATATATACAGTGCGTTCAAAAAGTAACTGTGCACCTGCAATTTCAAAACAAGAACGATATCCTGTGTTCTAAAAATCAATAACAAAATATTTTGAATAGTCAATTTTATGTGAAGAACAATGACCGTCTCTTAATTTATTAAAAATAACAAGAAAAGAGTCACAACAACTGCTGGAAATGCCCACCAAGTTCGTGAATACAAACGTTAATTCGACGTTTCAAGTTTTCGAACACACGATGAATTTCCTCTTGGGTGATGGCTTCAATTTGGTGTAGGATGTTATCACGTAGGTCTTGCAAAGTTTTTGGTTTGTTTCGGTAAACCTTTTGCTTTATCGCTCCCCATAGGTAAAAGTCCAAAACACTTAGATCTGGGGATCTTGGCTGCCAAATTCCTTTGGAAATGATTCTCTTCGGGAAGATCTCATTCAAAAAACGAAGTGAAATGTTTGCGGTATGTGCTGTTGCACCATCCTGCTGAAAATAGCCAGTCGATCGTTCTTCTTTAGTTAACTGGTCGATGAAAGCAGAAAAGATTTCCTTGCAGTACCTTTTTGATGTTATGATTTCAGTAAAAAAGATGGGACCAATTACACGCCTCCTGGACATGGCACACCATACTCCAACTTTCAAGGAATGCAAAGGCTTCTCAACAAATTCATGCGGATTTTCACTGGACCAAACT
>MQRK01213041.1:0-18755 GCA_001938485.1 Girardia tigrina | reverse complement strand
ATACACATCATGTTTCATGCTTTAAAAACGATACACCTACTATTTGATTCCACCTACTATTTTAATAGTAGGTGGAAATTTTTTTGAAAACTTCATTACACCTACTATTTCATGTCCACTACTATTTGATGTTATCCGTTAATTTTAAAAAGTTATTTTTGGAAATAATTAAATTTTAATTGTAGAGTAAAAAACTTAAAATGAAATTAATTGGGAAATAATGGATTTTTAAATAATTGATTTAAAAGAAATATATGAAGACAAGGATAATTATGTTGTATGTGCGATGAGATGATAATCGAAAATAATAATCTCTAATTTTAAAAGTTATTCTAAAAATAAAATAATGAACTTTGTTGCCAGTGATGTAAATTAAAAAAAACAGATAATTTTAAATTTGAAAGTCAGTTTGAAATTCTGAAAATTAAAGATTTGACAAATACTTAATTCTAAACAGTTTTCGTAAAAAAATTAAAACTTTTATCACTAATGTATCGTAATAATAATAAAAATTTGAATACTGTAAATTATTTTTTATATTTAAATTGTATTTAAAATTTGTATTGTATTTAAAATAATTTTAGTTAAAAAATGCTTTTAAATTGTATTTTAAATTATTGTATGTAATAAAAGGCTTTTACACTGAAATATTGATAATAAATAAAACGTTAAAATCTTTTATTAATTAAAAACGTTTTCATAAATAAAAGAAAATAACATTAAACTAATTCTAAAGTAATAAAAAATCATTTTTGTTAATTTAGTAAAAATATGACTAGAATAAATTATGTTGATTTTAATTTAAATTAAGTTGCAAAAAATAGTGGAATGTAAATTTTCAAAATAAAGAGAATAAAAAAATTTCAATTTTAAAATAGCTTATCAGTATTTATAATTCTATATTTTTATATAAAAATCTGGTCAAAAAGAAAACGAAGAAAAATCGACGAAAAATTGTTTGAATAATTGTTATTTGTGTTAGAAATAAAATTGTGGTGTTAATGAATCTTAATTTCGATCAAGAACCCAACACTGACTTTTTAAAAAATCTTAAATGGGTACCATGTATGATTTAAAATCAAAACACTGTCAACAAAAAATATCACTGAAACAATACTAAATCAATGAATTTCACGATGCTGCATTCTAAAGAGGGTCATTGCATAACATTATTGCAGGTGTAATCCATTATGATTTCATGAATTCTAGTTCGTCAATCATATTAGACATATACTGAAACAAATTTGAAGATATGATGCGGAAACTCAACGAATAATAGCTGCGTTTGGTAAACAGGTCGACTCTCATCTTGATCCACAAAAATGTAAAACCATTTACTGCATTTAAGACTGTTAGTAGTATTTATGCTTTTTTCGTTATTTGACATTTTAGAATACGAATTAATATTTAATACCAAAATTTTATTAATATAATAAATATACATTTTCTTAAAAAATATTTGTTAATTAAATTTTTAATTTCGCCAATTCCTTAATTAATTACGTTTAAAATATTATCCTAAATTTTATACTAATTTTAATTTCTCCTTTATTCTTATCCTTGTGTTCTTATTTGAAATAGTGTTTTAATTTTATAAAATCTTTTTTTAACTTTCAACAATTTTTTAACAATGTTAAATATTAAATATATTTATTTTATTTTATATTATCTTTTAATTTTTAACCAATTTTTAACAATATTAAATCTTAAATAATTTTTGGTTTTTGACAAATATTTAATATTTTAAATTCGAACTATTAAATAAATTACCAGGAAAATTTGAAAAATTTAACTAACTCCTCATAAAGACCGTGAAAAAACTTCATACTCACCAGACCTAGACCCAACTGACTACAATTTCTTTCTGGATTTGAACAACTTTTTCATAAGGAAAAAATTCAATTCAGAAGATACAGTAAAAATCGTCTTCCAGGAATTTAAAAATTCTCGCCCATAAATTTTTATTCAAATGACCTCAATAAGCTGCCGCTCAAATGGGAAAAGTGTTTCGATAATATCTGTACATATTTTGATGAACGATATAAACATGTGTATTCGTAAATTATCAATAAACTTTGACTTTAGTTCTACAAATTTCATACTTGACGACCTAATATAATATTAGTATTGTCTGATTTCAAGGCACATCGCATAAATTGTCTGTGTTGATTGAATGATGTCTATTAAGAACACTGCAGTCCGATATAATACATCTATTCTTAAAAAATATTATTAACTTTTGGGTACAAATTTTAAAAAACTGCGCAATAGTCAATATTAAAGCAAACTATCTTCAATGTCAATTTACTGTTATTTAATTTCGTAATTAATTTAATTAATTCTCTTAGATAGTTTGCTAATATCAATTATTGGGGAGAGTGCGCATTTCAACATACATAAACAAAACATTACACAAAATGTATCAAACGTAAATACGAAATAATTTCATACTACCGACAATCAATAATTATCGCTTAGAATGTCTTTATTTTTTTAAAAATATACTATTTTTAATATTCCAATTTTTTAAATTAAAAGAAACATTTATAAGGAATTTTGAATTAATAAAAGATTAATTAGGATTTTGATATTCCAAATGAAAAGTTTTTTTAAGTAGTTTCCTGCGACGAAAAATTTAATCGAAAATTCGATGATACATAAAAAATAACAAATTAATAAATTTAAAACGTTTCTGTTTACGTAGAATACTATTTCCTTATGAATGAAATACTCAGCGACTTGTGCGCGGGAAGCTGGTAATTATCCCAGTATAGATGTACGAAGCACAACTGATGCATTCTGCTAATTTCCTGGCAGATTTATTAGACTTGATTGATCGTTGGGCGATAACAAATACCATTAGAAGTAACATCTCAGTTAGTTCCCCATATGGTGCCTTCCAGGGTGTTGGAGGATGGTCGTGATTGGCATAGGAAATACCAATTTGTTAGTTGAAGTTCAGCTTTCTAATTGTATCAAAATCACATCGAATCCCATTGCCAGTTCTGGTAATTAGAAATAAATAAATTACACTTTAATTAAACAAAATAAACATTTTTTCTATCGGTGAAAAGTTTCATATTTTATACGTACAAAAAATAGGAATAAAATTTTGTTCTTATTTCGTTCTTCTTTTGTTCTTTTTTTGTTCTATTTTAAATTTAATTATTGATATTTAGCTTTTTCTTTTTTTTGTATTATTTAAATACTTAATTATTTTTTAATTAAAAATCACACTGTAAAAATGTGGAAAAATAATCTTTATTGCAAACAAAATTATTTTTTTTCGATGATATAAAAAATATATCGAAAATCGGCAAACTTTTGCCAAATATAATGTTTACCGGTCAAATAAAAATTGAAACAATCTTGATCAATAATCTTTCAGACATTCCATTGTTTTTATTTAAAATATTTAGATATATCTGGTTTGGACATCTTTTATCAGATATTTTGAAGCATTAAACCGTGTTGTACTAACATAACTTAAATCAAAATATTTTCTTTTAAATTACAACTAAGGGAATACAAAAAATATATCAGTACTCACTGCGGTAAGTGACATAGAGTGCATTTTCTCTTGTGTAGATAAGTTATTTTTACTGCAAATAGTGTTTTATGGTGTCAATAGTATATATACTGCGATTGGTATACTATGCTGAAATTTGTCTATTGATATAAGTATAGTGGAAAATTTTATTGGTAGCCCCATATGTGTCCTCTAAGCCAATATTTAAATATGAGAAAGCACCGAATGGTGCATACGAAGAAAAGTTGTGATCGACATTTTCAAAAGACAAAGCAATCCTGGATTTGATAAAAATCTCAGAGAACTGAGAAGTGGAACAGATCATTTCTCCTCTGATCATTTTTCCTGTGATCGTTTAAAAATTTAAAAATAAATTCATTTAAGCTAATTCAGTACACATTATGTCATTCTATATGTGTTGGGTATTAGAAATCTTTAATATAATTATTCACTTTTTAAACACAAATCTTTAATCGTTAATCTGAAATCTTTAATTTGAAATCTTTAATCTGACATCTTTAATCTGACTCCAATTAATCACAAAGGACTTCCAACACAAATATATAGACAATGAACACAAATTCTTTTATGAAACTTTATTTCAAATAACAAAAAATAACAAGTCAAAAACAATAATAATAATTTAATTCTTGATGACAGAACACAAACACAAAAACAATGTTTCGTACGAGTTAACAGATTACAGTAAAAACTGTGAATCTCCAAAACGAACGAATGTTTTAATTTAAATTAAACCTTTTTCTCCCATACGGGATACTTATGGCTTAAAAGAATAAAATAAAAATAAAATAAACTTTGTATTTACGTTACTTGTTATGAGAATTCTTGTTAGGCAAATTTTCAGCAAATATTTTTGGGCAAACTAAACTAAATTTGCTGCTGTTTATATAGTAGTTTTCATCAACCTTGAAAATTGATGAAATAAAACAAAGATTAAAATATTTTTAATTTTCAATTCCAAATTTTGATAAACTAAATATTATTTTGTTTGAAATTAATAATTTTATCAAAAGAATTATTTTAAATTTTTTCTTCATAAAATTTTATCAAAAGTGCTCACATGTACCTCTCGAAACCCCAACATATGTTATCAATTTTTTTCGTTAAATATTTCTCACTGGGCAATAAGTAACACCATGAGAATTCTCGTTTTTATTTTGATTTTTCAAGAAACAAATATATATTTTTCTTTATCTTTTGAAGTTTCAATTGAAAATACAATAATTTTGAAAATAAATTCAATAAAATACAATTATTAAATCAATTTTAATGTCTTATATTGGGATTAGGCACATTCATAGAAATCATGTTTATTGAAAGTATTTTTATCGATAACATATTTATCGAAAAACTAATTCATCGAATAGTGGATTCTTCAATGGTAGTGGAGAGATAGTTGAACATATTACACTTACTCACACAGATCCTGACGTAAAAATGATGGAGGAGCCAAGTAATTATGGAAATTTGCAAAATTTTATTAAGATTTTCAACAAACCCGAAAAAAACGACATATATTCTAATTGAGAAAGACATAAAACTTTTGGAAAGTACGGGTGGTATACAACCAGAAAGATTTGAATTAATTTATCAAGCTATGTTGACAGTTAAACCCATGTTTACTGCATCAGAAAGGACTTTCTCCATAGCTGGTAATTTTGTAACAAAATTAAGAAAAAAAGTAAGTGATAAAATGTTGGATTGTCTTGTTTCTTGAATTATTATTTTTTATGTAATATAGCTTCTGAATTAAAACTTCTTTTTAAAGCCATTAAATTTTTTTTTAATACTTAGTATTTGTTTCAAATTTCCTTTTTAATGTTTCAAATACTCGAATATTCGATTTTTTTTTGCAAATTCGAATAATGTAACATCCTAAATGTAGCATCCGGAAACCGTAACAAAAATCAAAGTCCAAAATTTAAATGACTTTTAAAGATGTAAAAAATTACAATATACATTTTTTGCTGTTAAAAAATCGTGATAAAAAATACTTTGGTTGACTTTAATAATTAATATCCTTTTAATAATTAAACTTTGTTTTTGTTTGTGTAAAGCAATGAAATTTTCAATGCGCTTTCGACTTTTAAACTTCTTTGAATAAAAATTAAAAAATGGAGACGATGATGAACAGCCGAGCGACACGGACTTAGAACAGACAGACCCGCCGAGGAAATTTATACCGGGAATCATCAGGTCAACTATATTTTAATATCGCCAGGTCCCTCGTTCGTTCTAAGAGTCTCCACGAAACTCCATCATCAAAACCACATTCATCATAGTAAACATTCTTTTTCTTCTTCTTCAAAGATCTGAGAACTAGAAATAAAAATAATATCTGTAATTTAATGTTATTAAAAATATCTTCCTAATTCTTCTTATCGACCCCAAATAATCGTTTATTAATATCAAGTTTTCATAAATAATACATCAATTATTAATTTAAATAAAATTTAAAAAATACTGTTATAGAGTGTAATTATAGTTGAAAATTAAATTAATTTAAATCATTCCTTATGTTAGAAAATCCGAACATTTGTTCCAAACAACTCTCCCACCGTCCAAAGAAGACTTTGGGAAGGAAATTCTACTAAATAATCCCGCCAAATTTGGATTACATTAAACACAAATTATTATTGACATGAGAAAATAGATTCAATAAAACAAAAAAAATATATAATGTTAACAAATGATTTTCATCAGAATTTTAGCTTAATTTATTATTATTAAATTATAAAACTTAAAAAAAGGGATTGTTAAAAGCAAATAATAATGAATAAAATGTAAAACTTATATCACGATCTCATAAAATTCAAAATATGTTCAGTAATAAATCTATTACACCTTTAACACTTTGTTCTGATATTATTTATGAATATAAATGTAATGGGTGCGATGCCACATACACTGTAGAGACTATCCGTCATCTCTAAACGAATTCAAGAATATGCTCGAAAAGAGGTTATGAGCAATAATTCAAAACACATTAAACAATGTGAATGTGATATTAATATTGATAATATTAAAATTCTGTGTAAGCATTTTGATAGTTATTGGAAGAGAGTGTCGTGTGAAGAATTGTTAATTAGGTCACGTTGCTCTAAAATCAATGTTTAATCGGCAGTCTCAACCAACAAATTGAGAATATTTGATTAGCATGATTTCATGTAATCATTATTTTTGCGTTTATCCAGGTGAATTAAATTATTAATCAGTGACCTGAATATGACGATTGATCCGTCGAAATATATTTTTAATAAATATATCTTTAAATGTTTGAATTTTTTACATTAATTTTTTTTCATCTGTTTTGAATTTTATCAATTACTATTGTAAAATTGATTATATTATTTTTTTGGCAAGAAATGACTTGTTCATTACCCAAACACCACGGCGGTCAAATGAGTATTTCAGTTACAATTAATATATTAATTTCTGGTTCACATGATAAAACAACCCATAAAGAGGCTAATAAATGTGAGAAAGAAGACGAAATGTAATAAATTCATGCTTCATTTATGCAAAAAAAATCAAACTCCTTGTAACTCTACGAGGCTCCATCTAAATGGTTATTAATACTACAGCGAACACACGTGCTCGCCAGATTATATATAATTTTTTTTCGAAAGCCAACGTGAAGTCAATTATTATGTTAATAAATCCTGGTCAAATTAATTGCACAAATTCTCCTAAACATACCTAAATTACGTTGCCTTACTGCTTACACGTGAGACCAGAGTGTCGCACTACCAAGTCTCCCTATGAATCGCATTGGGAAAAGTGTGTTTTACTTTTATTATTCCAGAAGCACTGGTGAATTCGATGTATCTGTTTCTTGTTTTATTATTAAATGTGCTGCAGTTTTTCATCAATTCCTTCGCATTTCATCGATGGGACCAACTGTAGCATTTTTAATTTGATGATATCTCGGTTACAATTAACGATAGAAATAGAATATCAACTACTGCAGTATGTTTTCATTAAAATCCTATCTCCGACTCCATTAGCATCACTGGTTACTTTACTAATCACATAAATGCAAATCGACATTACACGGGATTTAGACGACTTTTGCCGAAAAATTTCCCTTCTTTCCTTTGTCCTATATTGATAAAATTGATACTAGGATATATAACTATCCGATTCCTAAGACAACCTTTTACAAATGAGTCGAATATAATCTCAACTTTGGAATTTTTCTAAATGTTTCTACTTGATTTTACACTCCTCTTTCAATGTGCACTTTTATGTAAGTTCCAATGCTATTTTATTTATTTATTTTTATATTTTTTTTATTTTTCAAATATTTTTAATTTAAAAGAAAAACAAAAAGTAATTTGAAATAATTAAATAAGAAAAAAATTTAATAAAATATAAATAATTATTTTTTTAATTTTTTTTTTCGTTTTAATGATTAATTATTTTGTTTTTATTATTTAAAATTGGAAATAATTAATTTCGATTGAAATGTTTTATTTTATTATTTAAAAAGTTAAATGAAATAAATAATAAAACGTATAGAAAATTTGATTGAATAATCATCTTTTAAACAATATATTTTAAAATTTTACAAATGCATTATTAAAAGCAACTAACAATGAATTAAATTTGAAAAATTATATCACTATCTCATAAAATTCAAAATTTGTTCAGTATTAAATCTATTACATCTTTAAAATTTTGCTCTGATATTGTTTATGAATATAAATGCAATGGGTGCGATGCCACATAAATTGGAGAGACTTTCCGTCATCTCTGTAAACGAACTCAAGAACATGGTCGAAAAGAGAGCAAGATTAATATTGCAGAACATAGGAAAAATGTAAATGTGATAATATATTGGTAATTTCAAAATTCTGTGAGTATTTTGACAGTTATTGGGAGAGAGTGTCGTGTGAAGCATTGTTAATTAGGTAACCTTACACTAAAATCAATGTTCAACCAGCTTATGGAGAATTTTGATTATTTTTGCATTTATATAAAGGTAAATTATATTATAAATCAGTGACCTGAAGACAACGGTTAATCCGTCGAAATATATTATTAAATAGATGAATTTTATTTTTAATAGAAATTTTTTTTATCATGATTGAAGCTTATAAATAATAATAAATTATGCAACCTAAACAAGTTGAAAAAAATTGCATCCGTACTACGAGCGTGATAGACTTGTTTAAGAATTCTCCAAAATTATTTTATTTATATTTTGGCTATAAAAATTAACAATAAGTTTCACAAGAGATTTTTAAACATAAAAAGAAAACATTAACGAAAAATTATGGTGATACGTATGTTAATGATACGTTAATGCACGAAAAATGTAAAGATACTTTGAATTCGATTGTATTATTGATGTGCCAGTGTTTGTCGGTACTGCTGACAAGAACGATCAATGAGTGACTCCAAACGTGATATGGATTTTCGGACGATATAATGGATAGAGGAATATTCAAACGTCCCTTTCTCAGTTGAACTAAGTACGCTTATACAGCCGAAGCCTTACAAGAGATCATGATTGGTCGTTTTTAGAAGAAAACCGAAAGCGTCTCGGGCAATGAAAGCTTGCAACTAAAGCAGAGAGTTCTTGTATTTTTGAGGTTTCCACCCGGTACAGATTTTATGAGTCACATTCTGTGCTCCAATGCTAATTATCATAGTTTACTATATATACACAGTTAACTGTGACAATGCTGTACATTTGGGGATCTAAAGAATATTTATTAAGTTTATCTAGAATAAATAAATTTACGCAACTATTACTAGTAAAATACATCATTTTCCTCTACTTTTTTTCAAAATTAAAATAAATTAAATTTATCTGTTACTTAAAAGAAGGTCTTGGATCATATAATCAAAAGTCTTTCATATAACCATTTTAATATTTGAATTAATGCCTATGGTATACTTGATTTCGTGCTTGGAAACATGTTATTCCTTTAAACTTAAACTTTCGGCACTGAAATATAACTCTAACTCCATTTATTCAAAATGTTTTCTTCAAACTTACTTTACGACATTGAAACGTCTTATTCCTTATATTTTAATAAACTATAGTTGTAGAAGAAACATTATATTAAAAAGTTTGATTTGATAAAATCGAAAAGATGAACTGGAATTCAAAAGTCAAATTTAAATCAATCAAAAAAAAACTATATTCATATAAATAATAATTTATTTTTAATCGATTTAAAAATTATTGGGAGAGAGTGACGTCTTTTTAACTGCGTATTTTTTCAAATTTGGTTTAGTGCATGCGCATTTTATCAACTCGCACGTTCGCACGGTAACTTATGATCGGCTTTGTTTACTACAGAGAGACAGCTTGAGCGGGTAAATAGAGCTTTATATTTTAAATTGGGACAATAAATATAATACTTGAATTTTTGAAAATCTGATAATGATTTTGTAAATAAGCGTCACTACAATTAATGACAAAAATCATTAACATTAAATATGTTTTTCAATTGAGAATGTCGTCAGAAACTGTTGATATTTTTCGAAATGTAATCTTTACAAAACTTGAGAATTGACTGAAACAGAACTGCTTAATCACTCTTACTACCGAGGATAGGGCTTCATTCTTGTAGGATTTCTGTTGTATGTTGACAGTTTTATGTCAAAACAAACATGTAATTATTATTCATCTCTTGCTTCTCATCTAACAGGCAAGGTTATTTTTGTCTTGATCCGTATATTCTAGCAAATTGGCCGAAAGACACAAAATTTTTGGTGTCCTTATTTGCTTATCAATGCATTTAAAAATCACCTTATAAATTAGTGTTATTTAATATTTGAGAGACTCACTACAACCGACAGAAGTAAGCCAGTAAATTATTTTGTAAATTTTTGGAATTACTGTTTTTTAATTAGATTTTAGTTCTTGATCACTGTACTATGACATGTTATGGTGTGGATCGTTCATAAGGTTTCACCAAGTTTTGTAAATAATGTTTCCTTTTTTATCAAATATTGTAATGTTCTTATATAAAATATTTCTTCATATAATCAGTAATATTATTACTGGTTGAATAATTTACTAACAATAATGGGTACTTACGTATTAACGCCACCCCAGCAATAATTCCGCTAATGCGCCAATAAGTTGTTTGCACGTATCAACCTTGTTGTTCGTACACGCACGAAGTTATCTTTTCATTTCCTTGTTGCTTTGTTGTTTGCTGATTTTTAATCCCATTTTTAATTATTATTTTTTAATTATTTTATTTGATAATTTTAAAATGTTTTTCATTGAATGAAAATCCATTTTTTTCTTAATTAAAATTTATTAATTTTTTAATTATTCGATTTTGAGAATTTAGAAAAATCGATATTTCCTTTATGAATTTAAATAAAGTTTTCTAATCTATGATTTGTAGCAAAGGTCTTATGTGTAGTTTGGTGCATTAGCAGAATTCTAGTTGTGGTGCAGTTAAAACCTAAGTACCCAATGTTGGTGTAAAAATAGAGATTTGGGCGTATTGTCAAATCTCTATTTTTACTATAAAATGCAAACTGTTAACTAAACTAGACCAGTCTAACTCAATGTATATCACGGAATTGAGTTAGGCTAGTTTAACGACAGTGAAAATAAAATAATTAGCATCAAGAAATAACCAAATAACAAGAAATATTCGAAATCGCCGAGACGTCAAGTCGACGATTTTGCGATAGAATTGAAAAATCTTTTGAAAGTTAAAAATAAAACCAAATACATAAATATAAAAAACACTCGAGATCAAAACTTAAATAAAAAGACTGAAATAAAAAACACACTCACGCTGCAAAAAGAAATGACAAGAGATAAATGACAAAACACACACACACACACACACATGCATAAATAACAAACACCATCCGTTTACAATGGTGAGGTATCACAGTCGGTTTATTTCGTTGTTGGATTTTTGTGATGAACCGGGCTTTAATAATCATTGGTTTCCAATAAGCTTTTCTAATTAATATAATCGCAGAATCGATTGTATGAAATTAATCAACTACTGAAGGAAATTCAATTGAAATATCGCGTATCTACGACAAATAAGTCACATACAAATTCAAACAGCCTTGTATATTTATCATTATCAATTTGCTTCAAAAATATTCTTCGTTAGAAATTCAGAAATGTTATTGAAAATTTTTTAAAGAATGTTGAAATTAAATATATAAATTAAAAATAATTTTGAAATATCGTTAAAGAACGCATGATACACAAAATGTTCACAAACACGAGTTAATTAAGGATTAAAGGATTAAAACACCGAAGAACACAAACAAATAATCGAAATACTATATTCAGAAGGATTTAAAGGATTTAAGAAGAGTATTTGCAAGAATATCTGTAAATTCCAACTGGTTTCAATGACATACGGAGTTCAAAGATTCCTCTCAAATAAATCAAAAAGCATTTATGGATTGCAAGCTAATATTGTTTATAAATATATTTGTCACGGGTGTAAAAACTCAGTGTAAAAACATTGAATAAGCAAATCGTCATCTCAAAACTGATTAGTAAGCATTCACAATCAAGTCGATCGGATGAAACCAAAACTTGGCTCCTGGGACGAGTGGAAAATTTGTTATTGAGTGTTGATTTACCGCACAATTTTGTCTTAAAACAAATGGACCGTTTTATTAGTCGAATTTGCGCTCCGGATCAATTGCCGGAGATTTATGGAGTCTACAGAGCGACCGTTAATCAATCAAAGGTTTTTAATCAACTTTTTTAATCAACCGAAGGTTTTTGTTAGTAACAAGTTGTTAAATTGTCAAAATAGAATTTCTTTTGTTTTTAAGGAGCTTTCTGTTTTAGAGAAGGCCTTTATTCACATTATAAGAGACATTTCTATGAATCATTGATCGTTCAACGATCTTCGTAGCGAGATTGCCGCATCCTATCCCCAGAGATTCCGAATTTTCTCCGAGATAAATTTTATCGTTTCTAACCTTCAGTGAGAAAAAGCGCCCAGACTTCCGCCACAACTCTGCACCGCGACACCGCCTTCCCAACTCATCTCTGGATACCATCCAATCATCAATTGTGGTCCTTAAGAGGACCGTCTTTCTTTCGCAATTTTCTGTACAATCACCAAGTTTGAAATCATTGACACAATTCTTGACAATTTCTGCTTTAAATTACCCAATGAGACGTTTTGGATTATCGTCAAGTCAAGCAATAAGATTTTCAGTATACTTCAACAATGGGTGATTTGGAAACAGAGAGGCTATATGTTCATCTGGACCAAGTCCTAGGAAAAGAGCATCAAATTGTGGAATATTCGTTGAATTTCCACTGTTAGATTTGAAAAATTGTTTAATGCCAGAAAGATAATCATTCGAAGAATCTTCCAAATTCAAAAACAATTTTATCTTGTGAACATTCTTCAAAGACGTCTCGCACTTCGATTTCGTTGGATAAGATCCAGTTTTCATTTATTTTATTTTTACTTTTAACAATGATAATAAAAGCCAATGCAAAATTCAATATTGCTTAGTAATTTTTATTTTTTTGAAAACTCTATAATAAATGATACATTAAAACAAGGCAATTCATAATTCAATGTTTAACTTACATTTTTCTATTTACATTTTTCACAAATTTACATTTATAAAAAAACTAAATTAACTAATACACAAATTTTCTCAACCTTTAAATTTTTTTAATTTATTTTATTTTTTTTATATTCTCAAACATCTATTTTTAAATCTACCAAAAAAAATAAATGGCTCAGTTGCGACGGAATTCCATCACCAACTCACTAAAAGAAATTCTTGCTCGATTCTCGAACAATCATTACTGATAAGACACTACAAACCGTTAATTAATATTCAAAATGGGCAAAGTAAGGCCGTATCAATTCTTTACATCCTTAATTACAATAAATAAAAAATTTTTCCATTAATATAAATAAAATACTAAATAAAATTAATATTTACTTATGAAATCTCCCATTAATTCACATTCTACTATCTTACACATTACGTTATAATTACTGATGATGGAAAATGAGTTCCGAAACATGTGCAATAATCAATTTCTTAAAAAAATATCAGTAGCGTTCACAAGACTCTATATTAAAAAAATTAAAATAGAGAAAGTTTATAAAATGCATTATTATTTGAGAATGATAATGGAAATTGATAAAATGAAAATATAATAAAATATTACAAGTAATTGTATTTATATCGGTTTAAAATTTGTAAAACAAATTGTTTCTCAAAAAAAGTTTGTTTAAGTATTGGTGTTTAAAGATTTGTTTTAAGGAAACGTGTAATGTAATAAAATTTGGATCTAATGTCAGAGTTGAATTTTAATAATTCCGAGAATGTTCCAACAACATATAACATTTTTTATCACAAAATACCGAAAAAATTCAAAAACAAATTCAGTTCAAATAAATTGTTTTTTTAAAATTTAAACCATAGTGTAATTTCCAACGCCATTTCTTTCCTTTAGAGATATGCATATGATTTTCCTTTCTATTAAAGTCGGTAAAATTTACTTTTTTTCTAGAGAGAAAGAGAAAGAATGCATATTTGTTAAAGCATTTTTATAAAACTAACGGTGTATGTTTCTATCACAATCTGTAATCATCTTTAGCAACTTAATTTGTTTTGTAATTTACTTTATTTCATTATGATTTGTTTTTTTAATAATTTATTTAATTTTTATAATATATAGTCAACCCTCTGTAATTTGCCAATTTCCAGGATTAGAAAAAAGTGGTAAATTTGGGAGGGTGGTAAATTATAAAGGTACTATTGGTCATATAATTGTTTGGTAAAAGTATAATTTTTATATATTTTGGTGTATATGGCAGTTTGTAAAATGGACAATTATCAAAACTTAATATAATATATATTTTTAACTTAATAATATATTATAAGAGTTCAAAAAAAAACGAAAAAATCTAAATAATCTTTATATAAAATCCTAATATGAATTATTTAAATAATCAGTTTTTTTAAATGTTTTAGATATTTGTTCGTCAAATAAAAACGTTTCAATCTTTTTTGTATTCTAAAATTAATATAAATTGTTGATAAATTAAGATAAATTGTACTTCTTTATGGAAACATATAAATAATATCTAAACAATTTGATCAAAAGTAAAAACAAATTTTAAAAATAAATTAAATTTCTTAAATTAAATTATTTTGGTGACATTTTGAATATTGTATTCTAAAATTAATATAAATTGTAGATAAAGTTATATAAATTGTATTTCTTCTCTATGGAAACCTATCAAAATAATATTTAAACAATTTGATCAAAAATAAAAACAAATTAAATTTTAGTAGTAAAATAAAATATAAAAATTTACTATACCAGAAAAGATTTTTTTAAATAATGGTAAATTATAGAGGTTTGGTAAATAAAAGAGGTATTTTGCTGAAAAAGCTTGATATGCAAAAAATATTGTAAATTTAGGAGTGTTGTAAATAAAGAGGTTTGACTCTATATGGAAATTATTTTTAAGAAAAATAATATTAAATAAATATAATAACAATTTTTTGGATTAATATTTTATTTTTTTCATTTATTTTATTAAAGGATTGCTAATATTGAGGCTGCTTTACTTTTCTTATATTCGATGTTTATCAATGGGTTATGGTGTCTTATCAGTAATGATTCACAGAACTGCTTTTATTCAATAAAAAATGATTATTATTACGAATCCTTTTTATATTGTATCAAACACTTATTTGAATGTATAAATTCTAGATTACTGCAAATAAATTTAGATGAGGAATGTTTAGAAAAATTTATTTCTTTGATTTGAAGTTATTTTGTAAATTTCTACCATTTTAAGAATAACAAAATAAGAAAACGAATTTGTTAAAAAAATATTTTTTATCTAATTAATGTAGTCATCATTCCAACCAAACACCCTTTTCCATTTTGTCGGACAGAGTCATAATGCCTTCACTGTAGTAAGATAATGGCTGTGATGCGAAGAAGTTCCAGTCGCAAATTCAACTCATCATTATTGGTAAACGCCTTGTTGTGCAGGGTTTTGCTCATGACATTATCTTACAATCAGTCCGAGTCAGGCAGGAATATAAAGAAAATGAGTGAAAATTCCCAGCCAATGTCAAGCGGCTTTTAGTGGGTTCAGGTTGCAATTTGTAGCCTGGCGTTATTTTATAAGGACTTCACAGGCTCATGATTTTGGAGATTATAATCCCTAGTTCAAATATGAATACCGAAAAAGAAAAAAGAGAGGAAATTTTCCGAGCAAAACATTATAATTTTTTACATTTTACTTAACAAAAAACTTTTCAAATAACGAGGGTTTCTAAAATGGCAATCTTTTTATAATCATTGGACTTGATTATTGGATGAACTAGAAGAAATTGATATATCAACAACTTTTCGAAATAAATTTTATCTTCAGATAAATGTTTTAAATAACCTTTTGATTTACAATTGATGTTGATGGTAGAATATGGAAGAAAATTATCTTTGCTCATGATAATATTACTGCCAATCTTAAACTTAATCTTAAATAGTGTGAGGAATGTTTTGATATGTTTGTTGATATTGTGCATGTTGTATGTGGGAACACGTCAATTGGTCGTGGAAAATTGGTCGGGACACAATTGGTCGGGGCGAAAATTGGTCGTGGCGACATTTGGTCGCGGCGACAATTCGTCATGGATTTATGATATTATTTTCAAAACAACTGATTTTTTAATTGTTTTGAAGGTGACGGTTAATCCCTCGAAATTAATAAACAATTTTATTTGGCTTTCGAATTTTAATTTTAAGATTCAAGTAAATTTTAGAAAAAAATTCTGTTTATAATAAAATATAAAATAGTAGTATAAAATAATTATAAATATAAAGAAAATATAAATATACTTTTTTGACTATGAAAAATTAGTTAATTTTCATTGGTTTGATCGAAATTTAAATAATTAAATATTATTTAAGATTAAAATCAAATTTAAAACTACGTTAAATATTTAAAATAATACTTTAAAATTGAAATTTTCATTTTCTCTAAATTTTACCAGAATTTTTCATCTTTTCTAAAATTTACTTGAATATTTCAATTTTTCTAAATATTATTTGAATTTTTCATTTTTTTTGAAATTTACCCAAGTTTTACATTTATTTAGCGCTATTATGTCAGCGCTATTTTGTCGGGTCACCACTTTTTATGGTATAAACTCAATTGAGATTCCATGTTTTTTTCAAAAAATTTTCATGCAAAAAATTCCATAAATCCCCTACGAATTGTCTCTACAAAAAATCCCCGACGAATTGTCGCCTCGACGAATTGTATCCCGACAAATTTTCCACGACCAATTGACGTGGACCCGTTGTATGTTGATTCGGATTGTGTCTCTCCTACCCAGATGGATGATTTGTATTTTCTTTAATTCCTACTAATTAAAAATAATTTAATTTAATTTTAAAGTAAAAAGATTTAAAATAATTTTCGAATGTAATATTTAATTTTTAATGTAATTTATAATTTAATTTATTAATTTAATTGGTTTTTTTTATAAAATGTTTAGATTTAATTTTCACCAATTAAAATCTTTATAATTAATAATTATTAATAAAACTTTTTCATTTATTGAAAAAATTAGTATGAATTAAAAAATATATTAATCACGAAAAATGTCAAATAGTGAAAGCCTTTTGAATAATTGTTGTCCTCAAATGAGTACAACCGCATTTAATGGGTACAAAGAATATGTAAGAAAAAGGTATTTATAATATTAAAAAAATAACCTTAGAGATGTACAATAATTATTCATCAAAATAATTAAAAGATCGAAAATCCAAATAGGTAATCAATTTTAATAAACTTTTTATTCATTTTTGATCAAACAAATTCCACAATGTCACACGATGTATTCAATATTTATGCTTCAAAATTTTTAATCACCTTTAAGTGTAGCGAGAGACACTAACAAGTAAGTGAGGGGTAATTGCTAAAATATAACGGTAAACTAATTTTTATTCTACCAAATTTAGTTAAATTTCATACAGTTTCTTTTTAAACTATTTTTATGACTTTCGTTAAGTATTAGCCACAAATAAGTGTAAGGGAAATATTTACCATTTGATGGTTCTCACACTTACATTTTATGGCAGTAGAATAACGGATGGAAAATGTTTAGGGTGACATTTATCATTTTCGAATACGATCAAGATTGTCTAGGTTCTTCGACACGTTGTTCCAAAGAGATTCATAAACATTCCTGTTTAAAGAAAATATACTTTCCCACGATTATTCCCTTGAAATTATCTTGTTGGGAGAACACTACTTAAATAACGTCCTTTAATAAATTTTAGTCCTTAATAATTGGATATACACAATACAATCAATAAGTATAAAATACAAATAATTATATTTGTATTAACTATTAAGCTTTTTAATACTTGATGTAAAAATTTAATTTAAAATATTGTTAAAAAATTATTAAAATTATGTTTTAAACTATAATCATTTTTTAAATTATTAAAATTTTGTCAGCGAAAAGAGAATTAACTAACTCCTCATAATAATAAGTCTAATCATCTTTAAAAAATAACTGTAATTAAAAAAATTTATTGAGTAATAATTTTAAATCTATTTTCATTTATTTATCACACCAAGACTCACGGAGTTGTTGGAGTACCGTCCTGGTCACATTAACATTTAAAATGTTAATTAAGTAACAGAAATAGTAAAATGAAGTTATTGAAAGAAAAATTAAATAAACAATTAAATTAAATAAAATAAATTAAATAAACAATGTTACTCAGACAGCTCAACTTTAGTAATTTTGTCTCAATTATCTAATATTCCCCTCAATTTCTAAATGCCTTCTACCTTTGGATCATTCTTCCACAAGTGTTTCTTGTACATAAAAAGTATTTTTGATTTATGAAACTACCAACGCAGTTTAACAACAACACGGTGCGGTACGACCCCGTTATGAGCCCGCATCTGTTTCATTATTTCATTCTTTTCTGTTCTTTGTAAAAGTAAGAATCGAACACTGGTGAATTCCATTTTGTAAAACAGTTTTTCAGTTAACCACCAATAAACTATAAATCTATATTTCATTTAAACTAATTATATATTAATAAGGAATTTAAAAAATAATGGCAATTTATATTCATTATTAAAAAGTGAACGCCATTTTTCACAATTTATTTTCGTAATTAATTTCGGCGGATCACCCAGTGCCATCTTCAGACTAA